>BGPR01003728.1:0-31656 GCA_013235015.1 Araneus ventricosus
AGATGCGATAGCTGTACCAAACATAGAATCTACCTCTGTGGTGGACGCTTTACTGCAGATTTTTAGTAGGATGGGATTTCCTAAAGAGTTGCAGTGCGATCAAGGAAGCTCGTTCATTAGTACGTTAACAACCGAATTCCTTGAACGATTTGGGGTTAAAGTAACACATAGTTCTGTGTATCATCCCCAGAGTAACCCGATTGAACGATTTCATAGGACTCTGAAACGTATCCTCCGTGTGTTGTGTTTGGAAGAAGCACCAGATTGGGAAAAATGTATTCATCCTGCTTTGTTTGCCCTACGTACCGTAACTCATGAGAGCATAGGTTTTAGTCCTGCTGAATTGGTACATGGAAAAAATTTGAGGACCCCAGAGACTCTGCTCTATGAGAAATGGGCAAAAATAGAGGAAGAGGAGTGTCCCGTTGTGCAGTATGTATTTTCATTGATTAATCGGTTGAAACGATGCCAAAAGTTGGCCGAAGAAAAAATGAAAGAAGCCCAAGTAAAGAGGAAAACTTGGTATGATAAAAATTCGGTTAAAAGAGAATTCAAGGAAGGGGATCAAGTCCTTATACTGGCCACTGCACGCGCTAACAAACTTGCTGCTCAATGGGTTGGTCCTGGAAAAATAGAGAGTAGAATTTCAGATACTAATTACATTGTATCTATACCGGGGAAGAAGCAGAGTTCTCAAATCTACCATATAAATATGATGAAACCATACTACCAGAGACCTGAATTAGTCAATTTTCTTGTTTCTGAGGATTATAACTTGCTGCCTAATGAGGATATAGAATTTCCTGTGGTGAGCTGTAACCCAAATATATTTGATTTCAATGAAATGGTGATAGATGGTAAATTGAATGATCGGCTAAATTCTGATCAACTTCAACAATTGCAAAAACTTCTCAGAAGATACGATAAACTATTTTCAAATGAACCAGGGTATACTCAATTAGTTGAGCACGATATTGTGTTAATGAATGATAGTATAGTTCGTTCCAGGCCTTATAAGCTTTCTCATAGGCAAAATGAGATTTTGAAGGCCGAGATAAATAAAATGCTGAACTATAAGGTGATAGAAATTGGAGAATCGGACTACACGTCGCCTATGATATTAGTAGAAGCACCTGGACGAGACCCAAGACCTTGTATTGACTATCGTCGGCTCAATAGCATAATTAGAACTGAATACTTTCCACTACCCAATATTGAACAGAAAGTGGAACTTGTATCTGCCTCGAAATACATAACTCTGCTGGATCTTGCAAAAGGATACTGGCAGATCCTATTATCTCCGAGAGCGCAAAGGCTTGCCGCTTTTGTGACTAATTTTGGAACGTATCGACCACTTCGAATGCCATTTGGTTTGAAAAATGCCCCGTATTTCTTCAGCAAAATGATGGCAGAGCTGTTGAATAGTGGTAAAGAATTTGCAGTTCCATACCTCGATGATGTTGCTGTATTTTTAAATACGTGGGAAGAACACCTGAAACATATTGATTGGGTTTTGCATCGCATACAGAAAGCGAATCTGAATATAAAACCTTCCAAATGTAAATTTGCAAGGGACTACGTGGAATACTTTGAGCATGCAATTAATTGGACAAAGAAGTAGAACTCCTGGAGAAATGAAATCAAAAGCCATTCGGGATTTCCCTGCTCCGACTATCAAGACCGAAATCAGAGCATTCCTGGGACTAGCTGGTTATTACCGCCAATACATTCCCATGTTTTCCATCATAGCTGCCCCTTTAACGGATTTATTGAAGGGACGATCCAAAAAGGGCGAGGTAACATGGTCCGCAGAATACACAGCCGCTTTTGAGAAACTGAAAACTCTTCTTACCAGTGAACCAGTTCTTTATGCTCCGGACTTTACAAAAAAAATTCGTGTTGCAGACTGACGCCTCCGAATTCGGAATGGGAGCAGTCCTTTCGCAGATTGATGACAAAAAAAATGAACACCCTGTATTGTACTTAAGTAAGAAGTTTCCGAGGCTGAAAAAAAATACTGCACAACCGAAAAGGAATGTGCAGCTATTGTTTGGGCCATACGGAAATTGCATTGCTATTTAGATGGTCAAAATTTCACTGTCCAGACCGATCACAATCCCTTAGTGTGGCTACGTTCAAACGCAAGTACAAATCCACGGTTGATGCGATGGGCTTTGGCTCTCCAACCGTATGACTTCGAAGTCGTGCACCGTAAGGGTGTGTTGAACAAAAATGCAGATGTATTAAGTCGCATTCTTTAAGAAAAAACGTACACAAAATTTTTTTGGAGGGATTTAAGTGTTAGAATGAAATGATAATATTTATTCAATTTTGGTGATTGTGTATTTGTGCACTTTACATTAAGTTCTTACATTTTTACTATAATTCTGTATATGTGTGTGTTGTTTTAACAAATGAAAGTCTTACATGGATTTGAAAAATTCTAATTTAAGCTTATTTTAAATTTGGACAAAATTTACTGCTATATTTATTGTAATTCTTTTTTTTTAAAGTAAAGTGAAATTGATGAGATTTCAGTGTTACTTTCTTGAAAGTTGAAATATATTTGTTCTTAGTACTTTGTTTTAAATGTGATTTAGTTTCACTACAGTTCTATTTATTTTCGAGTCTTAACTCAAACATGAATTATAGGTTTGATTTGATTACGTAAATTGAAGGTTAATACATTATTAATTTAACGGAATTTTATGTGCTCATCAATGAGACTTAGATGTATTCCTTGATTTTGTTGCATTTCTTAGCATTTTTATATAATTTTGAGAATTACTGTCTTATGTTCTTTTTTCATTTATTCTTGATTAGTTTGATTCTTGTGATATATATAAGTGAAGTTTTATGCTATATTTACAGATGATTTCGTGAGCTGATAATAATAATAATCGTGAATTTTTGATATTATGAATTATTATAGTAGTTTGTATGAAATTTATGATTTTTAATTGTTTCATTGTGCATTTATGTGTTTTTCTTATATTTATAAATGTTAATTGTGGGCATCACTGCCCCAGAAAATATTTTTGACTCAAATGTGAGCAAGAATTTGAGATATATACTTGTGAAAAATATAAAATTAAATCATTTGAGAGATTTTACGCGTTATAATTATGTTGGTGTTGATAGGCTGAACAGGAACTATTTGGAGAATCTTCAAAGTGGTGGACTTATAATTCATTTTGCTTGTACGATATTTCTTTGCAGGTTGGACTTCTCTTCTACAATATTTCTTTGCATTGTTGCTGCAAGCAAGAACTATTCTGAACTTGTTACAATTAGATTTTTAATTTTTGCCACCACTTTATCTTTCAGCCTTAGCACTTTTACCCCATGCATTTTTTTGCTTCCACTAACTTTTTTCCCTCAGTTGGACTACTTCGAAAAAAAGTTCCTCGGGAAGGGGAGGAGCTGTGACATCGTCACTTAGCAAGAGACGAAATTTCTCCGACACACCCTAAGACGGGGGACAGAAAGAAAGGGGTGGAGAAGAGAGGGAAAGAGTTCAATGACCAGGGCAGACGGCCGGATGAGACCGAGGGAGGTGGACGCTAAGAGTGGACGTGCGTGAACTTTGCCAAAAGAGAAAGACATGAAGTTCGAAGAATCTTTGTGTAAAATTAGTAATATGTATATAGTTATATTATAGCCAAGACCATGTAAATAAATTAATTGTATATAATCCCATTGGTCTTCTTTGACTGGGATTAGCCCACCAGAAAACACTACACTAAGCTGTTTGGCTCACTACGTCACACCACACAATTCATTCAATACGCGATATTTATACTCCTCGAAAGCTTCTAAGGGCATACCAAATTTAATAGCCATTTTTAATATGAAATTTTCTAAATCTTTTTTTAGTTGTGTTTTAATAGTCCCATTACTATTAGATACAATCATTCTATGTTTAGTTCCTTTTTTCATAAGTTCTCTTAATATACTATTATTTACTATATTTAAGTCTCCTGTTATAACATGTCCATGCTTTTTATCTATAAAGTTGTTGTATACATTACAGTTGCAGTTGTCAATATTATTACTATCTTTAATTTTATTGTAATTAAAAATCAATCTTCCAAGTTGTTTATTGTATTTAAAAACACGTTTGATTTTAATATTCTTTATAGGAAAAAGATTATTATGTTTATCCAAAATATCTGAAAAGTTACAATTATCATATGTTTTATTCATAAATAGTAAGGAACAGTATTCTTTATGTCTTTATTTTTATTATTTACTCTAGACAATTTTAATCTTTTAAAGATAAATTTATAAATATCACAAATAATATCCCATCTGTGAGTAAATGGTAAATTTTATCAAATAATTCTCTAATAGCTCTAACTTCCCTTTTATTCATTCCAAACATATATCGCTTAATATTTTTGATATTAAAATCATTATCAAAGTTGGAACTCAATACAGTAAGATCTTCTTTTATTTTTGCAAAGTTTCTTATTTCTCTCTTTTTCTTAGCTGATTTATTCTTCGAGTGTCTAAATATTACTTTTTTAGGTTCTCTATAAATATACTGTTAACTATTATTTTTAATATGCATTATATATATATATACTAGTTTTCCAAAAAATTATAGTTCTCTGGAGTAGCAGACTATTATAGCAGACCCTGTCCATTTATACAGGGGAGACCAGGGCAAGTTGACTAGTCGGACAAGATCAAGAACGACTTATTTTAAGTTCATACTAATTTTACTTCACCATCATATCAAATTACTAGCTCTCCACAGAGATAGAAAGTAAAAAAATCGTACATTGAATTCACTACCGCCATTTTGTTGTTTGTTGTATGGTGGTCGTGTATTTTGTCTGACGTGATGTAATTTTCAAGACCTTCAACGTAAGATCTCGTGGACTAACACCTAAGGTATTTGGTTATTCTTTGCTATGCATGACTACCTTAGATAATAAGCTTTTCACAATCGTTTTTAGGTAGATTCCTTATAGGAAGTCTACCTATTGCAATGGTTCTCATGACACGACTTTCGAAAAATTTCTGCAGATCTTCACCTTTTTCCCATGTCATCTTGTGAACACGATAACTGGAGTAATTTTGATGTAAATTTAACCAGAATGGGATATGTTGTAAGGATAGTTACAATCTCGGTCGAGTTCGTAGATGGGCTATCCAGCTCAAAGGGGGTGGAAATGGTGGTGGGGGATGGAAATTTTCATTTTCCCATAATTCCTTTACAATTGAAAATAGAAAGAAAATTCAAATTAGGCGAATTATTCCTTTATCATGACGAACAATTCTTACATTTAAACGTTTTCGATAGCTACAATTGCTTAGAAATTATGAGTTGAAAAGTGATTTTCCCACCCTTCCCCTCCTCTCCCCCTAACTTAAAGTACGTTTTAACCTATGCGTGTTACCCCTTGTTGGAAAGCTCTCGTCATTTGAAGTCTCTTCCACCCGCTTTCATTCTTGCAGCTCTAATCCTTATGAGAATAGAGGGCGAAATGTTCTTTTCCTTATTATTAGTAGAGACGTATATACTTATATATAACGCTTTTGCCCATGTTATCTTGTGAACACGATAACTAATGTAATTTGATTAGATTTTAACCGGCGAGGGATATGTTGTAAGTTCGGTGAAAATATCGACAGAGTTTGTAGATGGGCTAACCAGCTCAAAAGGGGTGGAAATGGTGGGGGACTGAAAATTTCATTTTCCCATAATTCCTTTACGATTGAAGATAGAATGATAACTCAAAATAGGCGAATTATTGCCTCTTTATAATAAACAACTTTTGTATTGAAACTTTTTTGGTAGCTACATTCTTTTAGAAGTTATGAGCTAAAATGCCATTTTCTACCCCCTCCCCCATTTTATCATTTCCCCATAGCTCTGTTACGACTAAGGATAGGGGGAAAAATTCAATTAGGCGAATTATCACCTTATCAGAACGAACAACTTTTATTATAACCCCCTACAGATTTAAAACGAAACACATAGGGCGCATGCAATATTTAATAGTAAGGAGTGTAGGGAGTAGCTGTCATTGAGAAAACTCACACAACAGTTCATATCATTTCCATTGCAATAAAATTGTTATTGACTGAAATAAACTATTTATGCATCAATTATGTATTGCATGCGCCCCACATTTTTCGTTTTAAATCTGTATGGGGATAGAAGAAATTATTTTATATTTTTAGTCAGTTTTAAAAACATGGTATATTAAAATTTTTATTTTATTTAAATAATTATTTAGAAGTTATGACCTAAAATGCCGCTTTCAATCTTCTCCCCCATTTTATCATTTTCCCATAGCTCTGTTACGACTAAAGATAGGTAAAAAAATTCAATTAGGCGAATTATCACCTTATAAGAACGAACAACTTTTATATTAAAAGTTTTTGTCAGCTAAAATTGCTTAGAAGTTATGAGTTCCCATCAGCCGCATTCACTTCCACTTTTTGTACGGTAAACAAGCTGATATACCTGGCTTTGCTCCGGATTAAAATGCTTTCATATCTAATATTTTTCATGTAAAAACTACTATTATATTAAAATTATAATACACAAATTCCTTTTCTGATCTGAAACGTTTTCAATTAAAATGAGAATATCAATTGAAACAAACGATTTTTAAAAACAGCTGTTTTCTCCATAAATTATTATTTGTTATATAGGTACTTCAAATTTCGTTATTAATTACTAAAGTAAAAGAAAGAAAGGTTTCAATGAATATTTTATTATATTATTCATTAATTTGAAGAATGAAAATACATCATTCAGTATTAGGTGAAGATATAAATTGCTAATAGTCTACTTATAAAATTTTCTTTTAGCATTAGTCCAGAATCCTGTGAATGTATTCTGGCAACTATATATATTCGTATTATTCTTGTTCTTCAACAATAAAGAATATTGTTAAGAATTCTGTATAAAAATAATTTTGAAAAAATATTAAAATGAAAGAAACAAATTGTATGGAAATGAAATTTTTGTCACTGAAATGCTAATTTTTTTTAAAAATTAATAAGGTGTAAAAATAGTTTCGTGAGATAATGTTTTCCAAAGATATCACGGAAAACGCCTTTCTTAATTTTTAATTAACTGAAATTGTAAGTAACTTTTGGGCTTTGAAAAGTTAAGGTGAACTTTCTCTTGTCTTAAATAAAAAGTATGCAAGGTCTGGTTGAAATCAGTCCAGTGGTTTAGGAGGAGATGTGGAACATACATACAAACACAATAACTTTTATTTAAATTAAGATAATTATTAGATCATCACAAGATTAAGATTACTGGCATATACTATGAGCCATAAAAAAGGTTTTAGTGGAGATTTTGTAAGAATTAATTATTTAATTTTAATCAATTAAATAGTTAATTTTAATTAATCAAACAGTTAATTTTAATAGTTAATTTGATAATTAGTTAATTTGACAGATTACTTTAATTTCATATTTAACTAAACATGGCTGCACCAATATTTGTTTAATGAATTTAATATAAAATAGCCAAAAAAGATAGATATATAAGAGTTCCCTTTATCCTTTTTTATATTGAAAAATATCTCATTAACTTTAAAATTGTTTTGGGGTTTTCTGCCTGAGTATTTGCTTTTAACTGTCGAGGGATATTTAAACTTCCTGTTCAAAATGGCTGCATTGATATCCTATGCTTATCTAAATTTGGAACTCACAATGTTTAATAATTTTTATTCTCTTACGTGTTAAGAATTTAGTGACTATTATCTCTGTAACCAGGGAGTTCTCTAAATGAGCCCATTCTAGTAATGTTTAAATGTTTCATGTCATGTGATTTTACTGTAATGTTCCACAATTATATGGTAACCTAGATTAAATAAACTAATCTAGAGTCGTTCTTCATTCGTGTCAAGTGCCAATTTCTTGCTACTGTTTCAGATAGGCTGGCTTAATGTTATCTAGGGGATATTTGCGCTGCTGGGATGTTTATTTCTTTAAGATTCCTACGTGTTGAATGATTATGTTCTGGGATATAAAAAAAAATTTGACCAGTTTATTGACCAATAAATCTAGCATTCAAAATTGTATTAAATGAAAAAAAAGAATTAAAATAAAACTGCGAAAACTTTTAATTTTCAGTTTGAGCTGGTGAACGGATAAGGAAAGCGAGTAAAATTCTACAAGAGAGTAACTACAAATACATGCTTTTATTTTTTTTCTAGCTTTAATAATTTCACAAATAATGGCTCTCAAAAATGGGAGATTTCCAATAATTTACGACCACCTAGACCGCGGTAACGGCGCGTTTCCTATCAGAAAAAAAAAAACTTTTTTAAATTCACTTTTATTTTTAAAAAATCGTATTTGTGACATTATTAGTTTTTTTTTAAATTTTTGAAATGGTCCAATAATTTATGACCATCCTGTATAATTTCTCTTTTACTGATAGGCTTTCAGTTTTGACTGATAACCCTTTTCCTGTCGAGTCTTTTACCGTTTAAAAACAAATAAATCGTTCTTGACTATTTATTTGTTTTTCAGAGTCAACTACATTAACATATCTTAAAATAACAGATGTTTGTTCTTGATGGCTCTGGAGTGCAATCTAGTAAAATTGTGAACTTTTTTATTTAAATATATTATTTACTTTCTAAATTTTTTAGCCAAAGCAGAAATCAGTTCGTTTTGAATTCTCTGAGATAAATAGGAACGCGATGCTCATTTCACACGACAATACAAATTTCGTTTCATGATTGGGTGAAATCTTGCAAGTAATTCTATGAGATCTAAGAAATTACCGTTGTGTGGTTTATATAAAGCATCGCTCCTTCTTTTGAATGTCAAATTATGCTCTGATAAATATAAAATTGAAGCCACTATTTGTTTATAAACACATTTTGTACAGTGTGTTTCGTTTTTAGTTATTTTTTCATGTTCTCTCTCCCAGTTTGAATTTCTTTTTAAATTGTAACAATTTATGTATAGCTTATAAATGATATTCTGATTTTCCATGACTTTGTAATCGCGAACTTGAATGAAACTCAATCATTAACTGTAATTAAACAGAAAGAAGTGGTATTTGAAGAGTGGCACAATGTGGCACCTTTTTTATTTTCAGGAGAGTAGCCATTCCATCTTCGTTCTTGATGTTCCTCATACTTTAATTTTCTTAAAATAATATTAGAAAAACTTCTGCTATTTTTATCAATCGGAAAATCGTAGTTTTTTTTGTGTGTTTTTTTTTCTTATGTCGCTCCATTTTGTATAATAGCCGTTCTGAATGTATCAATTAAAATTTCAGGACAAATACCAGGATCATTGATATCGACATTTCGCTTTCAACTCTTTGTTGATCCTGTTGAAGCTGCGATCTTTGGACTAATTCATCTTGTTCTTTATTCGACGCTGGCAAATAATCCATAGTCTATAGGTTTCCCTCTGCTTCATATTTATCTTTTCTTTTCCAGTTTTCTTAAAATGGCTTGATAAATGAGACGAAAGCTGTCTTTATGATAATTAGGATTGTTTCCACGGATGTCATATGACATAATTGGGTTTCCACGATTTTGATTTTTCAATAACTGTTAATTATATGTTTCTTCAGTTTTTTGCACACTTTCTGTTTTTAAGAAAATTTATAGAGATTCCTCAAGTTTTCAGCAATTTTTTTCTGTGTTTTTCTTAAATTTACCAAATCCACACATATATTTTCTTCCGACATCTCTGTTTCTACAAGTCTCGAAATTGTCCAAAAATAATATAAAAAACTTAGATAAATTTTTTAGTAGTCTAATTACAACAAACAACAATGAAATATATTATTTAGTAAAATTCAATAACATATTAATTAATTAATCAATGCATTTGGAGGGAACCGACCAGATTTGTCTTCCCTTTAAATACGAATATTTTATTTCCCCACATAGCGATAAAAACGTATGAAACATCATACGTTTTCTTCGCTATGTGGGGAAATTATTAAATTTTTTTTTTTTATTTACTGACATACAGTTATAAGCCTTGTGTTTCGCACATATATTTTTAAGTTTAACAACTGTACTAGTAAACAGTACCTTTCTTTTGGTGAATTTTATTAAAAAATTATTTATTATAAACCGTTCTATATAGTTCCATTATCGAAATCTGTCGTACTGTGGAGAATAATGCTGGTATTAAAAGAAGCACCTCCAATTGTTTCTTACTAGTTTTTAAAATAGCAAAAGTGATGAAACTAAAGTAAAAGACCGTTTTTGTTTAGTAAAAATCTTTACAAGGATAAAATAATAAGCAGCATTTTACTACCTCAAGGGGGATATTTATTCATAATGCACTTTATAAGGTACAAAGTCACTGGTCTCGTTATTGCTTTAAAAAATGTTTTCTTTTAAACGTTCAGAAAAGGTTAATAATTAATCAATATTAAAAGCATTTTAAAAAAAAGCGACCAGTTTACAAACTGATCCAAAAGGAGCGAAATCAATAAAACCATTTCCAGAAAAAGAGCGTTTTTCTTTTAAACGCTCTGAATGAAGTTACAAATTAATCAAAAAGGATCGAAATGAATAATGAAAACATTTCCAAAAAAGAGCGTTTTTTCATAAACGCTCCCTTTAACATTAAAAATTAATCAACAAAGAGCGAAATCATTGCTTAAAATATTGCTCAAAAAGGAGCATTTCTTTTAACACGCTCCTTTTAAAATTAAAAACTGATGGAAAAGGAGCGAAATCGTTCAATACAAAAAGGAGCGAAATTCGCTCCGAATATTTCGCTCCGCGGAAGGATTGTAAAACGCTCCGAAAAATTTTAAAAAATTTCTGTTGAAGCAATTACTTTTTGCTGCTGCGTTTGCACGCAAAAACGTCTATTGTTTTCATTATTTTTCATTTTATCATTGTTTTCTTTTAATTTGTTTTCTTTTAATTTAAATTTCTTTTATTTGTTTTTGTATTTCGTTAGATTTGGCTGCATATGCGCCTTTCTATTTAATGCAAAATATGTTATTGTTTTTTATTTTTAATCAAAATTTAATTAATTAATTTTGCTAAATTTTAAGAATTATAACTATTGCTCCGAAAGGAGCGAATTTCTCTCGTTTGGTTTAAGCGTGAGCCGTTACAACGCAAGCATAATGAAACACATTGTTTGTTTTGGATATGTAATGAGATTCAAAGCCCCCAACTTGCCTTTAATTGATCGACGTGAAATGTGTTCATATAGCATGATTTTATTCAAATGTATGTATTTTCGGATTAAAATAAAAAATAAGAATACATTTCTAATTTCAATTTCAGTCAGCTTCGCTGGGCCTAGTGTGGTCTCACCGTTCGCACCCCCCTCCGGCAGGCCCTGCCTATAAAAGAGATATTAGTTCAGAAAGAAACACAGAATATGGAATAAGAACGTTTAAAGCAGCAAAGACAAGAGGCTCGGGGTGCAAAAAAGGAGTTGTTACAAAGAAACTGAAGTTTGATTCTTTTAAAGAAGAACTAAGAAGCCCGAATTTCTGGCACTCATGACGTCAGCTCAAACTTCCAAACTAAATATAATGCAGTGTCCTGTGTGTGATGAGATCTATGTTGACGCTCCACCAGAAGGTTGAATAGAGTGTTGCAAAGGCCACACTTGGTGGCTCGAAGGCTGCTGCTCAGACTCTGAAAGTTGAAAATTTGTATCTAATCTTTGTAAATGAAAAACACTGATTTTGAGTTAAATTAATTACTATGAGCTCAAATTTTTAACAAAATAACCCTTTCATAGCATAATAATCAAGGGAAAAATACTTTAAAAGGTTTAATTAATTAGTATTCTGCTCTATATTTTCAAAAAAATAGAAATATATACAACTTTTATCATAATTGTCATTTTGCCCCGTGGCCAAAGTTATCTTGCTCCGGTACCGGGGCAAGTTGACACTTTTGCTTTGTTTTTTTAAATGGCAAAGTAATTTTGATTATACTAAAATAAAAATTTCTCCATTTAGGTGCAACACAATAAAAGGCCAATCTAATAATACATACAAAGAAAAAAAAATTACCTCAAAAACTGAATTTATTAAAAATGGTCAATTGTTAACATCGCCAGCTTGCCCTGGTCTTCCCTACATATGATCACAAAGAACACGATATTTAGCAGAGCTTACTTATTAGTTCGCTCCACCAGCGTTTTATGTCACGACCTATGAAATTATTATTATTATTAACACATAACGCAATATTTAATGGAGCTCACTTATTTGTTCGCACCAACTACGTTTTATGTCACAACCTATGAAATTGTACTAAAAATGTCAATAAAATTATATAATAACTCTTGGCGCCCCTGTGAGGAAGTCGAGACTACACAGGGCGCCAACGCACACATTTTGGAAATCACTGACCTCACACTTTTTTTTAGGTGATTACTACCATTTCAGGAAGCTCCGTGAAGTTACTGCTATTAAGACCAACAGAGGAAGAAATAGGGGGCATGCAAGCAGGGGAATGGGAGTTCGAAGAAGAACGAGTGTAAATCACGAGCAAGCTTAAAACAGATTACGTCCGTGCCACCCTCCAAATCGTCTCCCTTACAGGAATGTAAACACCAGTCTTTACAAATCTCAACACTGCGTGCCTCGCTAAAACTTTCGACGCCGGGGGGAGGAACAGGTGAAGTATAAGCATGACCAACAGCTTGCCCACCCGCACTTTATGTTTTTTAGGGTTGCTCCAGCATTTGTGTGGGCAGGAGCTAGCTGCCTTGCTGAATGTTGCCAGTAAAGGAGAATGCTTCTTTTTTTCTGGTGGTACATTATAGTTGGAATGACAGTTCGAAAAAATAATGGGAAATATAGTGCCATTGGGTTGAAGAAGAAAATATTATTCATATTTTGTTCGTCGATGATCGTATATCTTTGCAAACACTTGCCGCGTCGGGCAAAGTAGAATATAGTTTAACAGCGACGTTTTTATAGAATGGTTTTAAAGAAAAATTTGTAAAATAATTTTATTATGAGAAAAGTTATTGTACCTTGATTTTTGAATTATTTTAATAATGTAAAATTTGCTTTAAGAAAGATCTGAAAAAGCCATACGTTTTTTACCAAGAAATACGACTCCGTTCTAAGTGGTATGGCTTATGATTCAAGTATCATTCTAAGCATCTCAAGAGTTCTTCTTTTTTGCCATCTTTTGTTGTGATTTTAAGTAATTCTAACTCTTTCTCAATGATTAAAATGGGCAAGAATTCACCTTCGTTTCATAAATTTCAGATAATTTCGTCATATATGCTTTTTTTTTAAACATCTAACTGAAGTCGCTAATTTTCTCAGCAACCAGTTATTTCCCAATAAAAAGAAAAATTATCAGAAACTTTTTATCGTAACATAATGTTTGATAAACAAAGCAAGGCAAAAATCGAATTAAAGAATGTTTGAATTATATATAAACTAAATCATCATAATTACCATAAAGAAGGGGAATGCTAAGTATCGAAAAAATAGTTTTCGACTTTAAGATTATTATAGCATTATTATTGAATTTCATATCTTAGCTTCATGGAGATTTAGGCCGTAAAGAGATATGCAACTTCTGGTAGGGTAAACCGCTTCTCTTAAGGAGTGGCGTTAGAGTCCGCCCGACGGGGGGGGCAGGTTCTCCCCGACAGGTAAAACACGACCTGTTATACCTACAAGGGGAAGGGCGTAGTGATGACTCTCTCAAATTTTTGCCAGATCTTTTTTTTTATCTTATTTATAACTAGTTGAATAGCCTGTTGCGTGAATGGGGTACAAAATTTCCCCCTACGGGGGGTACATCATCCCCAACAGGGGCCCCTGGTACCCACCCCTGCTTCCCTTTGGAGTTCCGAAGTAAAATTGGAAACAAGACTATCACAATTCATTAATAAAATTTCAAAGGGTATCAACACACAAGTAAGTGCGCTTTCATTTGAGATTCGCAAAACTTCGAGACACGAATGCAGGCTCTCGGTATTGTATTTTAGCTGATGTCTCTGCTTTAGAGGTATGGCGTCGGGGACATAGCTTTCTTTCTTCGCCCCACTTCGTCACATTTAACTTTACAAAATGAAATAAAGGCATAAATATACAGTCCTCAAAGACTGCCACCAGGCGCATCTATACCCCCTCCCTCCCGCAACCCGTCGCTATACCACTACCCCAATTTTATCCTCAGTTCTGCAATGAAAGCATCTTACTCCAAAAAAGTCCACGCTCTAACGGACTGCCTGGTATCTCACGTCGAAACACGGCTGTTCAATCTGTTGCCCTTTTCTTCGGATTTACATATTTAAGTGAGCAATCGTTTCTTAATGCGAATTCATTCCATAAAACACCATTTTAGGAGGCAAATTACTGATACCAATTTATGACTGCGCTTTAAATTCGGAATGAACAGCTGCAATCCAGAGATATAGAAACTTTCTCAGGAAATGCAAGCTCATGGTTCATACTTCTTGAAACCAGAGAAGCAACTTTTTCACGTGGTTTTCCTCTTTGTAATGAAGATATAATAACAATATTGCTTTAAATTTTCTTTATGTATAAAATATATTTATGGCTATCAAATAATTTTTTAACTGATTTTAAGGAACACGTTTTACTCTTTAATCTCAAAAGATTGCCGTTTCTTTCTCTTGGTGGATCATTCCAGTTCTCCTGCGAGAAATCCCCTCTTCCCAGGAAAGCAATCTGTTCAATACTCCATAAATATACAGATTCAGTACAATTCCGATTAACCGAACTAAAGGGGGGGGGGGGGGAAGCCGTTTCGGATAACATTCTTTTTCGGTTGAGCCATGAACATCTGTCACTATTTTGTATCTTATTACAGAACGTAATTCTGAAATGCTTTGAGTGTGAAACGAATTAAAAAACTCTCTTTGCAGGCTATACTTATATTCTTCATTAAGGTTAATCCTCCGTCGGGCGCAATATTCACAGCGACGAGTTCAGGCGCAATGCGCCTGACAGGAACTGGTAAACAATATCATAATTTAATATTATTGATACCCATTAATTTTAATTTTAGCACTCTAAAATCAATCACTGGCCTTCTTGGAGAGGCTTAAAAGGAAAAAGTGGGGATATAGTAGAAAAGAAAAATTCTCGCCATCACGATTATTTCCATGCAATACAGTATGTTTTTTTTTATTTTCTTTTTTTTTCTCGATTTGCTATTTCAGAGGCATTTCGTATAACCCAGGTTTCGGTTAACTGGAGCTTTACTGTACATATTGTATTAAGAGATTTTGGTTTACGCACAGGATTCCAAAAAATGTTACTCCTTCGTCCTAACGATCTGTTCACTAGAATTCTATCAAGACAGATCGTCCGGTCATGATATAGAAATATGCGTGTGCGCCATCTTGGAAGAACAATTAATTATTTTCAACCAACTCTTGAATGAGAGTCACAATGCATTTTTCCTTAAGTTCAGGTACATGTCACCAGTAACGATATTCTCAAAGAAGAATTGTCTAATTAATGCACAGATAAGCTACTACCTTACTCAGATGAAGCCTGATATATTCACATTTTATTTCAACAGCGAGCAAGGATTATCAATTGACGAATAGCTATAATTATGATGATTGACAGGGCCTTAATTTATGAGGATGTATTGTTTCAAGGAAAAAGAATTGTGAGTGTATAAAGGAAAAATTATTGTACTAATTCTTTATTTAATCCAATCTTTATGAAATGCAAAAGATAAGAATTAACATTTTCAAAGAAAATCCCTAGAATAAATAAATGTAACAAAAAGTCAGGAATCAAAGCATTTATTTTCTTGCTTAATCCAAAGCAATTTTTGGAAATAAGAAAAGAGTAGTATAAAAGGATTTCTTCATACATACATCTAATGGTGACTGATTTCTAAAGTGGGAACAAGAAATCTGGATACAAATGCCGTGTAAAAGCTGAATATCTAGTAACTGATGAATTTTTAAAAGCTTAAATGTTATTTTATTTGTGGTGTATGTGACAAAAGTCAAATATGTGACAAAAAATGGATTTAACTCTTTTATAGCCCAAATGAATCTATTAATAACTGCTGTTGAAAATTGATGTAAAATGGACGTCTTCCTTGAGAGCCATAATTCTTAGGAACATTTCAGCTGGTAGTTGAAAATAAATTCTTAAAACAATAGTTTGATTTATAAACTACGTTTTTTTTTACATGCCTTTAAAAGTATTTATGAAAAATTTTAAAAAATATTTAAATTTTCTTTCTAAGGAATCGAGAATTCTAAGAAATTCACAAAGAAAATGACAACAATTTTTATATAATATATTACTAAGAAAGATTTTTTTTTAAAAAGCGATCTATCTAACTAGGAATTAGCTACATAAAAAATAAATAAAATGTATTTTTTAAAAAAATAAAGGAGATTCGGACATCTATTCCGAAATATCATAGAATGATAATGTTTTAGGCTTGATTCGTCTATATTTTATTTTTAAAATTTACTCCTAATTATATCGTAGCGATAACGTACACACACAAAAAAAAAATCATCGAACGCGCGCATGTATAAGTATTAAAACAATGAAAAGTAATACTGTAAAATAAACTTAAAAATAATTTTCAAAATTTGTTAAAATCAGTGAAAAAATTGTACGGAAATAAAGTTGCAATCACCGAAATACTAATTTTTGAATTTTAACACTTTCATTGCTGCGGACGAGATATCTCGTCTTTCAGGAATCTTCGCTGAGCACTAGAATTTGACTTGCATTACAAATTTATTAAGTTAAACATGTTAATAGATGTCCGCAGAATACGTTCACCTATTCCTTTTTTGGTTTATAAATTTTCTAGAGCGAGCACGGTTACTTTTTGTCTTTCTTGGGGCTTGCATCTAATTCGAATACCGCAACTAATGTGTTAAAGTGGTTTAAGAATGTTATTTTTGAGCTATAATATGCTCCGAAGTTATTGAGGAAAAACGTTAAAATTTTGGTTAATTTTTAATTAAAAATTAAAAAACCGTTCTTACCTAGCAACTACTACACAAGAAGTAACTACGTGCCGAATTTGGTAGCTCTATTCCTAAGACTGCCCTCTAAAGTGGTTTTGAACGATTTTTGCACCAAGCATGTAGCAATTTGCAGATAGTATGCCAGCCTATATACCATGTTACAAAAATACTTTAATATTTGGTATAAATGGATAAATTAGGCATTTCTTTAATGTATCCACTAACCGCCTTCCGCGACCAACTGGTCCATTATACAGATAGTGTGAATTAAGTTATGTTAAGCAATTTAAAATTTGTAACTTCATTTTTTTAAAACAGAGACAATCGACTGCTCCAAAAGACCAAGAATTGGATATTTTTAAATATTTTTTTATAAAAATTTCATTTAATAAGTCACATGATTAACAAGCAGATATTCATCATGCTCATCTTCCACTTCCACGTTCCTTAAATCCAGCAAGCACCTTTTCTCTTAGTGTCATTTTCCCCAACTTTTAAGTCGAAGCAGCTGGAAAACGCCAAATTTGGCGAACTCTGGACTAACCTAAGCCCCTCCAACTTCCGCAGAAAGAAAAAAAAAAAGTCGTCGAAAAAGCCCACCTAAAATCTGCCCAAAAACTGTCACCCAGGAAAAAGAGGGGGTTGGAGCTAGCTAAAAGTTTAAAAGAGGGAGGGAGGATGCCCGAATATCGTGTTTCTTCCCTGCTTCTTCAGTATCCTCCTCCATCCATTTTGCTTACATCCCGGTTGGGACGTAAGGTGACAACATTGGATACGGATGAACGACCTTTGTGTCATCTGTCATCCAGCGTTGTTTCCATGAGGACAGACTAATGACATCGAGGGCCATGTCATCCCCCCACCCCTCTCGAAAGTGAGTAAATATGGAAATGCTGCGTAGAAATACTTTTCCAGAAGTGAAAGAGTTCGTTGCAAGTCTGGAATGGGGTTAGTTGTGTGTGCAGTCTGAAGCAATGGTTCTTAAACTTTTTCGCTCTCGTTCCCATCCACGAACACAAAACTTTTCTGTGACTACGAGTGTGCATATAATAATTAATAAAAAATTGAAAAGATCAAAGAGCAGTTAGCCAATGATGATCTAATAAAAGCGTAATTAAATATATTTATTCGGAAAATTTCAATGAAATTATTTAGAAGTACGCAACCTTATGAATTATTATTATGAATTATTACTGGATAGTATACGAAGTATACAAAGATATTCTATAACCCCAGTATTGTAGATCTGTGTCAAATTTTGGACAATATCCGTCAACGTGTCGACTGTCAGTCGGTTTGTCTATTCATGTGTATGTGAACGGGAATAACTCAAAAACTTGGTATGCAATTTGTTTGGTAAATGAAATTTGGAATGTAGTCGTGACACTGAGACTGTAGATCTTTGTCAAAATTTGGACAAATAGGTCAATGGGTAGGTATAAATGTATACTCAATTCTATCTCCAGACGAAACTAAACACAAAACCCGCATTTTGTGAGTATACAAGAATATCGAGGGAGAATGATCCTCCTGATTTTTTTTTACTTGATACTGTTGTCGAATCTGGTAGATGCACGGACAATACAAGGCTTTCGCGATTCATAAAGTTCATATCGGGACCAACGGCGTAGCAAGGTGAAATCGCTCCCGGGGCTTATTTCGGCTCTAAAAAGTGAAACAAAGGTACTAACATTTTTCTTCTCGGTGTCCCCAAAGACAGGCACCGGGGCATTTATACACCCCCACCTTTACTCCGTCGCTACCCTACTGGTTGGGACGAATAGTTTAATAAGTCCCGGTTTAATGCAATGGCGTAGAGATGAAGAGGAAATTATTATAAAAGGTCCAGGTTGCCAGACTTGGGGGCTCCATGGAGACAAAACATTAGTGTGTTTATGACACTTTATAAAGTCAAATATAATGACGAGAGGTCTAATTCAATGCTCCGGGAACCAATTACTCTAGATGTACCGCTAGCTTAATGTACAGGGTTAGCCTAAATGATTCATCGGGTTTCAAAGGACTGTTTATTTACAAGTATACGTCGTACAAAGAAGGGTGATACATGAACAGATACATACACTCACCAAGTTTCTGGTACATGCTACAAATGTTCAATGCGTAGGAATGCACGCTGAATGCTTGTAACCAAAGAACACTTCTCATGTTCCAATATACTCTTCTCCTGCATTGCCGTCATCTTGTACAGTGCCGCTACAGGCCTGCCATCTAGCGAGTACGCGAGTCACGAGGCGGGCTTTTAAACTTGGGGAGTGTATGTATCTTGTCATGTATCACCCGTCTTTGTAGGTCGTTTACCTATCAAAACACAGTGTTTTGAAACCCGATGAATCATTTAGGCTAACCCTGTATATTTCAAACTAGCAAGAGTATTTTCCCCTCGACTTCTGCAATATGCCCTGTTTTATATTAAGTTTAGTGCCATAATGAAGAAAATTCCCTTTGACCTATTACATCAAATTTTGCAAGAAATTCACAATTTTGGTCTCAAGACGACATACCAAGTTTCATTTACGTAGCTTATTGCGCTTCTGAATTATCGTGTCACATACACGCGAACATACCAACGAACAGACAGTTGACCCTTTGTCAGATTTAATGACGTAACAACAATTTAGTCTCAAGATCACATGCTAAATTTCATTTATCTATGTTTTTGCTTTTTTGAATTATCGCATTCGCATACACACGAGTAGACAGACTACAATCACACAATCATTAGGGGTGTTTGATCCAAATATAATAGTCTAGTGATAAAACCATGTATCTAGCTAATTGCATTATTGAGTTATGGTGTTCTCATGAATGCTGATGGATAGACAGACACGCTTCCCTTAGACAGATTTCGTTCACAATTTGATACATATCTACAATATTGATGTATATAGTTTCTCGATACCAAATTTTATCAGTCTAGCTTCTTACATTTTTGAATTATCGTGCTCACATACAGACATAATTCTAAAAATGTTTTTTTTCGGGCTCAGGGAGACGTGAAACGTGGAAATTCATCAAAATCTCGTCCATTATCCTTTCCATTTCAATCATTATTAAAAGACGATAGATTATGGAAAAGTAGTTTCATTAGACTCCAGTTTGTTCCTCCTGAAAAGAAAGATCAGCAAAATAATCTTCGCAGGAAACTTAGATTTCTTATCATTTTTTCTGTAAATTTTGGATCAATGTTATACAGGGTGATCATAAAAAAAACTTCGCCGATATATGACCCCCTAGCGAGCATACCATTCTAGGGAACGGAATAAAATTTGGAATGCAGGTATTATACGATATGCGCTCAAGAAGGATGCGAAAACCAATAGTCCAGCTGTCACAGTTACGCTTACAATGACAAAATTTAGAAATTTTCAGATAGCAACACTTATTTTTTTTTCATGGAAACGTGACCCTCACAGTAAAAAACTTTAAAAGGAGTTTGAACGGGGTTTTTTTTTTGCGGTTTTTCTATAATCACCCTGTATTTCAAACAAGAAAATAAACCTGGTTCTATGCTTAAAAAAACACATACGAAATAGTAACAGACAGAAAAATAAACATATAATAAAACTTTGTATTTAAATTTTGTTATTTCTTTTTTTTCAACTGCAGGCAAAGCGTCTGAGCAATAAGCATTAGGGTGGATCGAAAATTTTTTTTTCAGAATTTCAAATCCTACCTATACAGAAAAGATGTTCTATGGTATATAGATAAATGGAAAAATAAAATAAAAAATTAAATTTTAGGTTAAGAACCGCCGCAAGTGGGTTGAAGTTTTGAAAAAAATGGAAAAATACCTAATTTTGATTATGCGATTTTTTTTAAAAAATTATTATTAATTAAAACCTACCTATTCGGAAAAGATGTTCTATGGTATGGAGATTAAGAGAAAAATAATAAAAAAAAATTTAAATTCAAAATTTAATACTGCCGCAAGGGTGTTGAATTTTCGAAAAAAATTTTAAAATACTGAATTTTGATTATACGATTTAAAAAAAATATTATTATTAATCAAAACCTACTTATGCGGAAAAGATGTCCTATGGTATGGAGATTAAGAGAAAAATAATAAAAAAATTTAAATTCTAAATTTAATACTACCGGAAGAGGGTTGAGTTTTCAAAAAAAAATGGAAAAATACTTAATTTTGATTATTGATTATATGATTTTATATTCAAAATAATTGTTTTTTTTGCAATATAAATAACCAAAAGTGATGATTAATGAGTAGTGAGTAGTATAATGTACATTGCAACATTTTATGACTCAGCTCCCCTTTCCCACACCGTCAAATCAGTCCGGCTAAACAACTAGAGCAGTAGGCAATCCCATCTTTTTTCTGTCTCCTGCTTTATCCTCCCACGCATCCATAAGTCGGAAGTGGTACTTCATGGAATCTTCCCCACAGTCATACCTGTAGTGACAGAACGCCACCCCGTGTCCCCGTGCCTGATGCCATGACAGCAACTGTGGCGGTTGGGTGCACACAGGACTACCTGTAGTGAAAAAAGTTTTAGCTGCAGTTAGAACATTGGACCGATTTGGTATTTCCGACCGAGCAGGCGCTGCCATCGTGTCAGCTGCTCTTCAAGATGTGGGCATTATCTCAGAAAGCAATGTTTTGAACGTTGTTGACAGAAATAAAATTCGGCGTGGGAGAACAAAAACAAGAACCACTCTATTGTCTCAGGTCATAAAAGATTATGACCATGACCAATTTGGTTTATACTTCGATGGGTGAAAAGACAGGACTCTATCAATGGAAGACAACAGAAGAAAAGTCATAATAGAAGAACACATAAGCTTGGTAAAAGAACCTGGCTCTGAGTGCATCGGCCACATGTCTGTAAATTTCGGGAGAGCGCAAATTATTGGAAATAACATATACAGTTTTTTTGTCATGCGTTGACAATGACATAGATGTAACAAAGTTGGTTGTGACGGAACATCTGTCAGCACAGGCTTCAAAGGAGGTATTATACGTAACATGGAACTGATCCTGAATCGTTCACTACAATCGTTTGTGTGCCAGTTACACGCCAACGAGCTTCCAATACGTCATCTTTTCGCGCACGTGGATAAAACCATAACTGGGCCCAGAAGCCTGACTGGCGAAATAAGAAAATCGTCGGCCGGATGCGAGAAGCTATCTGTAGTTTCATCCACGCCAATAGAAATCACGCTATGGGAAGTGACTAACAAGAAAGACTTAAGTACTGATCAACTGTACTTAATGGAAATTTGTGAAGTCATAAACTGCTGCCATTGCAGAGAAAGTCTGTCGAAGATAAATCCTGGAAAAGTTTGCCACTCAAGGTGGCTTAGAATCGCGAACAGAATTCTCAGTTTCAATGTAGCTGATGAAAATTCATCCGAGGCTTTTTTGACATTAACGGCATTCGTTACAAAAGTCTATGCGTCTATGTGGTTCAAGATCAAAACGAAACCATAATTTATGAGGCACAGCCTTTACATCAATCAATCGTTCTATCGCGTTATTTCTCGAATGATTTGAAGGATGCCATAGACCCTGTTATTAAAAGAAACTGATTTTTTGGACATCCAGAAAATGTCCTGATATCAATGCTAGCTGACGACAGAAATCATATTAGCCCTTCAAAGAATTCTGAAAGCACGTAAAGTCATTGCCTACTGCTCTAGTTGTTTAACCGGACTGATTTGACGGTGTGGGGAGGGGGAGCTGAGTCATAAAATGTTGCAATGTACATTATACAACTCACTACTCATTAATCATCACTTTTGTTTATTTATATTGCAAAAAAACAATTATTTCGAATCTAAAATCGTATAATCAATAATCAAAATTAAGTATTTTGCCAATTTTTTTTGAAAATTCAACACCTTTTCGGTAGTATTAAATTTAGAATTTAAATTGTTTTATTATTTTTCTCTTAATCTCCATACCATAGAGCATCTTTTCCGCATAGGTAGGTTTTAATTAATAATAATTTTTTTAAAAAAATCGTATAATCAAAATTAGGTATTTTTCCATTTTTTTCAAAAATTCAACCCCCTTGCGGCGGTTCTTAACCTAAAATTAAATTTTTTTATTTTATTTTTCTCTTAATCTCCATACCATAGAACATCTTTTCCGCATAGGTAGGTTTTGATTAATAATAATTTTTTTTTTTCTCCATAGGAGAGCGATCCACCCTAAATAAGCATACGGCTCAAAGCATTGTATGTCGCCAACATCGAAATTTCATTAAATACAATGAATGATGTCTATGGAAAATTTCATGTTATTCAAATTGTTTAACACAAACTACATTCACTTCCAAATATATGATGAAGGAATTTCACAAAAAAGGTAATATTCAATAATCATTGTAAATTAACAGAAACAGCAGAAATCAGAGCGGAAAACTTGATACAGATCTACAATTTTGTTGCAAGGACCACACGCCAAACTTTATCCACCTCGCTCATTGTATTTGTGAGTTATTGTGCTCAGAAACACGCGGCCGGACAGAGCGACATGATTCGAAAAGTGTATTTTTGCGGTTCAGGGAGGTCTTAAACATGGAGATTCATCATTCATCAAAATCTCGAGATCGAATATTTTTGAATATTACAATACTTTCTCTTTGTATTCTTCGTATAGGAGAAAGTAAAATAAACTTTATTAAAAAGCACGGTAGAAAATGAAGCATATACGTTTAAGTATTTTTTAAATCTGGAAATAAAATATCTTTCATAATCAAGCTATTTTGGTAACTGTAACAAAACTTCATGCAGGTCAGTGGCGGGGACTGGGTAGCAAAAGTGGAGGGCGGTGCAAGAGATTTAGACACCTAGAAGTATAGGGTTCCAGTATAGGGGGAAGACAACAAACTCTAAAAATTTAGTTGCAAAATTAGATAGCTTTCTTGAACACTATTGATTTTTTTTGTAATTCCGAATTTAAAGGAGATAAAATTAAATAAAAATTTAATTTGTCTCACAAAATGTGAGGGAGCGATCGTCCCCTCGATCGCTGATACAGATGCCAATGACGAGACGAGAGTGAAAGGAGGAGAAATATTCACTCCCCCCATTTCAACCACTGACTTCTGGCTTTCAAAATAGTAGACAATAAGCACAAATATATTGTCTTCACGGCGCGCCCTAAGACTGGGGAATCTACACCTCCCTTGCCCACCTTTAGCTACGCCACTGACAAGCACCGAACCATATTGAATCTTCGGTAGAACACGAATTCAGTCTCGCATTTTTCGGACAACTGGCTCTCTACTTTCCGTCTGATATGACACCAAATGTCAATGCATGGAGATAAATATTTAATTAATATTTCGAAAAATCATCACTTTGTTGAAAATATAACTGCCTGAATTGACACTCATCTAGTTCTAACAGGTGAATGTGGTATTATCGCTGAGACTGTACTTCTCATTCTAAATTAAAATTTGCAATAGAGTCAAATCATGCTCACGTGACACACGTCAAATGCTGTACTCCAGTTTAATTTTGGAATCCATTGCTTATTTAGCAGGAATAAAAGAGACGTGAAAACATAGCGCAACTAAGATAATATGCAGTGAGATATTATATGACATGTACAGTACAGTTGTCATTTGACTGTTGTTGACACTATTCGATAGATCTTAGCAAAATGTGAAATTTTTCTGTCGTTTTCGTTATGTATTTCGTTTTGTACATTTCTGTGGTGGAAGCATCATTTTCTCCTGTTGTTTAGTGCACTGAGGAATAAAGACCGCTTTCTCTTCACCGAGTTCACTCCAAATAACTCTGACGTGGAGCCGAAAAATAAATGCTCAGGTTTTCAGCAGCTTCAAGAAGTTATATGCTTAGGAAATGAGTCATCCCCTCATATTTTAACTTTGTTTCCATTTGGCAAGAGAAATTACTGTAGTGGTATTTACTATCGATTTTTTCCCTCCATTTCATTTTACTAGTTTTTCAGCTTTTACTTTATTTTCAACAAACTCCTAATATGCGTCTCTTTTTGCTTAGATCAAGAAATTCGGAAGGAATAACAAGTAAAATATTCAAAAAACGCCTTAAATGTATGATCAGCTTTTGTTTTATTTTTCAACAAACCCCTAATATGTACCTCTTTATGCTTAGATCAAGTATTAGGAAGGAGTAGCATGTAAAATATCCAATTAATCCCTTCAATTATTTATTTTATTTATTATATTTTTGTTAAATAAAATATTTTCAGTAGGTTTAGTCGTTAAAGCTTAAGGGGGAAATTAATAAAAAATTCCGATTTTAAAATCCAATCAAATTTAAAATTTAACCTGTTAGTTAATTATTTCATATTATTAACGAGTCTAATTTCCGCTTGAAAGAATTTAGTTTGAAAATAAAAGGATGAGGAAAAGAATGGAAGAACTTTTTTAGACAAGTGGAAAAAACACGCACCTTACGGGTGCAATATTTTTTTAAGAAGTTTATAGATTTATTTTTTAAAAAAAATATTCAAGAACGCCGTTTTAATTTAGTGGTTTAAAAACATTAATCCCTAAATTTTTTATATTCCTTCGCCAAGTATGTGAAATATTTCACTTAAAAATATTTATTTTTATACTGTAAGAAGTATTTGCAAACTTTTAAAAAAGTGTTTATCGTTGTTAAAACCAGTAATTCGTTGAGAGTGAGACATCAATAATGACCTATACCTTTATTAATGACCTGTGGGGCCCACCTCGAGTACGAGGATAGGAAGCTACCGTGTAACTAAGAAAGTTCCCGGCTCCCCTGAAAGCATAATAATGGTATTGCAGTTGGTTAACTCCATTACCCATAACAGCACATATCGCATTGTGGGGGTTCGTAACCTGAGGCACCCGTAATTGGATCTATATTTCGTGGCAACATTGACCGAAAAGGGACTGATTGAGATGATTCTAGCGAGGTTTTGATTGATTATCAGTTTTGCATACATCAGTTCGAAACAATAAATAATATGATTATAATTTAAAATGAAATATTCGAAATCAGGCTTCGACAGGGAGTGTAAGTATCTGATTAAAGTATAACTTTGTTGCTTTAAACCCAACTGATTCCCTATCATGAAAACCGAAATCGGTCTTTTTTATACTTCTCAGAAAGCAATCCCTCTCCATAAAACTATCTTTAGCTTGTATCTCTTAGCCTGCTGACTAACACGACACTATTCCTGTCCCATCTAACATTTACCAAGTACAGCAGAACATCGAAAGCTGAAAAACAAGAATTTATCTCGCGCGTGCATTTTATCAGGGAATGCTGATAACTCTACATGCTTGCTCTTGTTGTGCACCGTCCGAAAACAGAGGGATAAATCTCGAGAAAACGGAATACGGGGACGACAGGGGGAGTGGGCAGGCACTCGGAGAGAAACGAGATCTCGTCTAACAGAGAAACAGGAACTATAAACTATCACTTGCGCTTCCTCCTGTTTCCGTTCCCATGCGCATCGCCCTCCAGAACAACTGCGACGACAGAAACGATCCGATCCGTGCTCCGATAAAGGTCTCGGACGGGGTGGACGACACCGAAACGACTGTAAACCGTTACTTGAAGAATTAGCTGCCTCCGCTCATTCATTTCACCCTCCCCCCCAGTGTTGGCCATAAACAAGAACGGCTTGCACGAACTGATAATCTTTAAACTTCTCGATGCGGATAAAAATACCTAAGGGAAAATAAACAACAACACCTTGTGAAACAGCCCGGGTTGTTATCTGTTCGATTGGTCTTCTATTATATCATCCGAAGCGGTTCTGTTGGATCTGGATGTTTCTCTAATTAAGCGTGTTCGCAAAATTCTCAGTTTATTTCCTGAAGATGAGAATCGCATCAGCCCCCTTCCTAACTATTAAGAATCACAGAAACTATTATGAAGAAACTATTTACGAAAAGCCGAGCTTTATAAACTTTTGTAGTAGAGCAGAGCTTCTTAAATTACGGGGCTAGGCCCCAAACAGGGTCCCGTGCACTAATTTTGGTGTCGCGGAAACACAGACAGCGGATACGACTGTCTAAGCGAGACAGTTTCTTTGATACCAGTAAATAATAATAAAAAAAATCGAAAAAAAAATTCAAATTTAAAATTATTTCAATAAAATTTCGCGAATAAACGTAATTTCATTTTGTTTATTATTAATTAGCCGCCTTCGGCGATCAGCTTGTTCTCCGGGAATATAATTTCACATGAATCTCTTGTGTACAATTTGATATTCATGGTTCCCTTAACAAAGTAATTTTAAATTCCAAATCGTGATAGACATTTAACTCATGTTCTTTCAGTAACCTTCCACCTATTCTGTTCGTTGTCTGCATGAACGGCCTTAATGGAGTCCAGTAACTGTCTGTGTCATATATCATACTATGGCATCATCTTCACTCTCTTATTCCTCTTGAAAATATGCATTTGATTTTAACTTTAAAATGGCGCGGCACATTTTACTTCTAGCAGCGTGTTAGCTGAATGAAAATATGCTGATTAAAACATAACATTAAACATAAAAAAAATGTTACCTTAGTTTTCAACAATGGAAGAGAAGCACGCAAATAAATAAATATTTATTTAAACAATGAAAACGGTTTGAATTTCGTTGTAACAATGAAAAGTATTGGTGTAAATTATGCCAAAAAACTCTTTTTTAAATTTATTAAAATTAAAGAAAAATCCTACGACAACTTAATTGATATCATTGAAAAGTAATCTTTTGCACTTTTAGGTGGTGTAAAAATAATTTTTGTTGCTTTAATATTTTGAAAGTTATTAAGGATAAACGCCGAAATTTCGCTTAATTTTTAATTAATTAAAATTTTAATTAAAATTTCAAAAAAGGGCTC
Source organism: Araneus ventricosus (assembly GCA_013235015.1). NCBI lineage: Eukaryota > Metazoa > Arthropoda > Arachnida > Araneae > Araneidae > Araneus > Araneus ventricosus. Next base: position 27,798 of record BGPR01003728.1, read on the forward strand.
CGAGGTGCACATTCCCACCCTCCAAAGTATGTTTGTTCCAAATTCCGAAGTTCTAAGTCCAGCGGTGTGCCTTGCAGAGCACCAACACACAGACGCATGGAAAAACAGACACACACACATTCTCGTTTATTATTAGTAGAGGTAAATGCTTCATTATCTTATTTTGTAATACTTCTATTTGCATTTGGTGTTGCAAAACATTTTTTAGTCCATACATAGGGTTCCTCAAATTTTTTTGCAGCCGTGAATGAGAAAAATTTAACGAATCTCTAAACTAGAGATCTCTCTCCAATGCGGAGGAGGAATAGTTACGGGGAAAAATTAAAACGAAACAATTTTTAGGACTGTTTTTATTTCATAGATCGCATAATAAAATTGCAAAATAATTTAGTTCAGCTATTTGGAATATTTATTTATTGTTTTTTACTATGGTGAAAGAGAATTTGTAGAGCATTAAGAGGATTATTTGTGTTTCTTCTTGTTTACAATATAAAATGCAGATAAAATGTTTCATTCGGATTCAATTTCAATTTTTAGGGGTGATTGTTATTGACATTTTGCATTCATGCGGTAAACTCTGGTGAAAATTTCACCCAAGAGTTACCATACGTGAAAAGATTTACTTATCGTCTATCCAACATAGGTGGTATAATTGAATAAAACATTTTTAGTTAGGATTTAATTAAGATTTTTCCTTAAAGATAATTTTTTCTGACTTCTTATATCTGATAAGAGCCCGTGTTGTTAAAACCACTGCCAATCGAATCCATTTGTGGTCTGATTCATAATTTAGAAACCTTGTTGGAAGGAAAACATTTACAATCATAGGAAGTATCAGTGGCGAATCCAGGGGGGGGGCTATCGGGCTACAGCCCCCCCCCCCAGCCCAGCCCGAAATCTTGATTTTTTTTAAGATCATTACAACCTGTTTTTTCTTAATTTATCTCTTTTAAAAAAATAATAAAATCGTTTCAACATTACTTTCTGGCTTGACTGGCTCGAAAATTTTCCTACTTTTGTAGTCATTCCACTTGTACTTGTAGCTTTAGCATGGTCGAAGGCATTTTTTGGCTAGTTATTTCATTGTAATTTTTATTAAATTATCGAAAGTATTGTATTGTTTTTTATGATTCTTATTGTCAGGTGAGTAAAGTCTGTAAAGTTAAAGAGTTTTGGTTTACTTTAGCCTTCAGATTTTACCTTCATCACGAAAATACAAAATTTTTATGACCTCAGCCAGTTTCTCCGATCTTTATAATTAATTTGCCAATTAATTTTATTCGGTATCGGAAAAAGGGTGATAGCTTAGTTTGAAATCATTTTAATGTTAACAATAACGCATTACACTTTCATGAGGTCAGAAGAATAAGGTAGGTGAGTTGAGTCAAAGGTGGCCATAGCTGAGCTTTGAGGATTTTTCAAAATTTTGTGTTCAGATGTGTGGCTGATTTTTTTTTTTTTTGAAAAATTTTACACTTATCTCTAACACATATCAAGTATAATTTTCGTCGTAAAATAAAATTTAATTATTTTTATAATACAATTTCAAAATTGTAGTCGGTGGGCCAACTTTGGAGCATAATGTTCCAAAGGTGGCCCATATATTTAAATCACTTTTAAAATGCGAAAAAATACTCGGAAAACTATTTTTACTTCTAGAAGAGTATTACAATGTCCAATACTTTATGTTTATACTTATAACAATAACTAGGCCAAGAATTAACAAAAGTTTCTCTTAGGTTTCGTGAGATATTTCTGATATACAAATAAAACTATAACCACCATTCAATAATTACATAAAAAAAGAACTTTTATTGTTATATATTTAACAACAAATGGTCATAAGTTTTTTTCAGATATTTAAGAAGAAATTTTCAAAATTACCCTTAAATTTGATTTCCATATTTTTTTTTACTAAGGTGGCCCGACACCCGGGCCATGGTCGATATTTGCACGACTTAAAACTATTAATGTGATAAATCTATTACAATTGAAGTAAATGTGGTTAAAGAGAAAGAAATAAGCTTTCAGAAAACGTATCATAACTCAAAGTTCTAAGAATTTAAACACATGTAAATTAAAATATGTTCTTACCTCGAAATTAGAACGACTACTCCTAAAAAGTGAAATCACTGCATACCATGGAGGCCGATCAAGGTGATCTCTTCAAATTCAGCCACGTGCACTGCAGATACATGATTTACAATGCAGTAGCACCATGTTGTAATTGAAAATGAAATTAATTCTACTTTTTGGGGGTGGACTACCTTAGGAACACTGGCCACCTTTGACCCACTTACCTTATTCAAATTAAAGGCCCATACATGATTGCCAACTTTTTTTAGGTTAGTGGTTTTAAACTAAAATCACTGGCATGCATTTTATGAAAAAAAAATTCAATATGCATTAATGTCATAGAAACGTGTCATTTCTTTTCTTTATCGTTCTTGAAAACGTTCTTCTCTTGCATACTGGGGCGGGATTCCTCAATGGGAGACGACAAAATAAAATTGCTTATTGCGCTTGATGAATAATTCACCATTTATTTTGCGTTTCGAGTAGAACGAATCGGATCCTGAAAAAATTTCAATGAAAGTTGCTGATAATAAAGATAATTCTTTCAAGGGGCGATGCTGAACAGTTGAAGATTAAATTAGTTTAAAAACAGAGAAGCTTTTAGTCTTTTCATGTGTTCTTCTTTAAACTGATTGCGATTTTAAATCGAGCGAAACAACACATTTAATTTATCATAATCAAATTTTTGACTTTAGGCAATTTAAGTATTATATTTCATATTATACACTATTTAACGTTTTTTTTTATTATCTCCCGCTAAACTTGCAAGTTTATCACATTTTTTAGTGTCTTTTCAAAAAGATTTAGAATACATTCCTCAAAAATTTAGTGAGCATGCAAATCCATGTTCTGGCTTTTCAAGCTTATAATAAAAGATTCAAATAAAACTAATAACGCCTTTTTTAACGCTTTTTCATTCCATGTTACAATGTAATTGCTTATGAATCTCTTAGAAATTAGATATTTATTTTTAAAAGAAAATAAAGCAATTAAATACATGTTTAACTGAATCTGTAATAAAAAGTTTTCTATTTCCTTTGTGACCAATTACGTCTTAATTTTTAAAGTTATTTAAAAATTTAATGGTTCTTCCAAAACAGGAAAAAACCTACTGAAATGTTAAGATAACTTGCTCAAGTTAGTTAGTCATAGCTAAAGAGGGGAACAGTGCTGTTTTATTAACTTCAAGCATATTTTTCACTTAAAAAATTATACTATTCATTCTGGTTAAAAGCTTTCTCTTTTAGGTTTTAAGTTATCTAAGAAAAAGAATTCTTATTGTGCTTTCTTTGATTAGATGAAAAACGGATGAAATAAAGCTCTTTGCATGGGATCTGATAAGGTTTTTATAACGACGACATAAATTTCATTTTTCTGAATTTTCACAAATGTCTGTGCCTGGTAATTTCATTCTTATTCGGATGACGAAATTGCTTCAATCGTTCTTGAAACTGCGACGATTTTCTTCAAATAATTACATTAGGCCTGACTATGCAACTTTCCGATTCCGAGTAATCAGATATTACGATGACGCAATATTTGAAGGCTGCTCTTTATCAAAGAAGGAGTCATGAAGTCGCAAATAAGTTTATAAAGAGAAATGAAGAAATTTACTGTGATTGGGCTTGCATACTTTTTCGAAAGAAGATTTGAAACAGTTACAGTAAAAGTTGCTCATTTAGTAGAAATCTGTTATACTTCGTTCAGTTACGTATTACTTTGTTTGCAGATCTCAATGTGAGTGCTTATCCTTAATGGTTTTAAAAGAATTGTATGCACATTA
>BGPR01003728.1:31899-115363 GCA_013235015.1 Araneus ventricosus
TTAAATTTTAAATTTAAGTTCACTCGTTTGAAATATCATCAAGGCATAATAGTATGATTGATAAAATTATAAACCTACTTGGTTAAGTTTTAACGTACTAAGAATAGTTTTAAAATTTCTGGAATTGGTTGATAAATTATCTGTTATTTTACTGTAATAATGCAACATTTTACCACAATTCTTCATTGGTTTAATATTAGCTATTTTAAACAGTAAATTCAAATCATTAATGGTGTCGTGTCATGGTAGACACTTAGGTATAAATAACCGTTGTTTTTAGTCTAGTTACAGACAAGCTTGGTCAACATTTTTTTAAATGCCCTGAAAAAATTAAACTTTATTCCTATAGCAATTTATTATTAAAGCGAGCGCTATTTTTTGAAAATACACAGGTTTCAAATAAACTTTGGTCTATAATCTGTATCAAACAAATATTATTTGTGAATTTATTTATGAATGATAAATATAATTATTTATGTACTGTAAATAAAACTTTGAAAATTCTCCTATTAAAGAATTTTTTTAAATCCTTCAAAATAGATCTTTGCCTTCATGCAAAAAATTAAGAAAATCTGATATTACCCGTCAAGATCTAATAAATTCAAACTGATTTTTTTGGAACAGTAAAAGTTAGTAGCTCTAGTTCTTTACGAGCAGTTTGCTCAGAGCAAATTATTTCATAGGTCAGAATCGCATACCATTAAAAAAATAAATATTAGTCATTAAATTTTCTAAATATCAAATTTATAAAAGCCGAATTTAACTGATTGAGCTAAAACGTTGTAGAAGCAAAGATACTTCTCTCCTTAAAGATAATCCGTTGGTGTGTTATGAGAAAACTGGATATGGATGTACTTGCTCACGTATCTTATGTCATTTGATCACTTCAAATTACCAGTAGCTGCAACTTTTGTCATAGACGAACTTTCAGTACGCGCTACAAGTTACATAAACCTCCAAAATAAAAAAATAATAGATTCAGGGGAAAAAAGATTTAACTATGCAATTCCATTATTTCGCCCTTGATCTCTGCAGATAGGGCAGCAATCGCACATCCACAGACTTTCTTTCCGCTGGCAATTTTTTCAGTAAGCGAAAAATTTAAATAAGTTACAATCAATATTTTTTTTGTACACAATGATTTTAGCTTGTGCCTACGCTTTCTTAGTTATAAAATTTTCTTGTGTCTGATTTTTTACTTTATACCAGTGCCGCCCTGGGCAAAAAAACTACACTCCCCTATGGCTGCCACAAATTAAAGATTCATCTCGAAATATTCCTCGTGTTGCTCAGCATGGAACAAATCTAGTAAATCTAGAGGGGTTAAGTATGGTTTCGGAGAAAATTCTACCTACTTTCGATGTAGAAAAAGAAATTATTATGACCAGAATATTTGCAAAACTCAGTATCACCTTTTAATCGTATTCTTCTTAAAAACGATGCCATACAAGCGTTTATTTTAGTTGAGATAAGGTAAGTTTACTTTCCTTGTTATTGCAAATAGTAATTTAAGGAGAAAAATTTATGTGTTATACACCACTAACAAATTTACTTTAAAATTTTTTTGAATAAACTGCAGGATAAATAGAAATTCAAAAAATCCACCTAAATGGGGAGCCTGAAATACAAATACAAAGCTGAAAATTAATACTATACTTAAAGTTCACATAAAATGAGTGATGAAAATAACTTTTACGGGATCGATCATTTCTTGGATATTGCTTAGAGAAAGTAGATACACCACATTTATAACTGAAAGAAAATAGAGGAAAAGGATAGAATTTTACGAAAACTGGTCTTAGAGATATGGATGAATAAGATGAATATTATCTCTATCTTTATTACTCAATTATGGTTTCCAAGCATTTGTTTATATTTTTTAAATTAACAAATGCTACTTCAGACAATTTAAATCACAAAACCAAAGAGGCTAGAAAATGTAATCAAGGCTTATATTTACGTTTTCTTGATTTCTGAGATTTATATAAACATTTTGATAAATTCTGGAATGAAATGGTAATAGTGAAATTTTTTTATCTAACTGAAACCAAAGCCCACATTTCGTTCTTGAATTTAATACAACATAGAAAAGAATTTAAGAGAAAAATGCTGTGAATAACATTCTTTGAAAGGTCTAACTAAGCAGCAATCATATTCAATTATTGTTTCTACTGATAGAATATAAAACATGGTTAATCGAAGCATCCATTTAATCATAGATTAATTTTAAGAATTACAGCAAATTAAACTGGGTGTATTTTCATGGTTTTATGAAACATTATTTAATTCTCTCTATTAGCCAGACGCTTTCTTGTAGCAACCACCAGCTTCAATAGGATGATTGATTCAGAAAGAGACGTGGCATCATTAGCACAAATAATAAATACAGAAAAGGTAAATTATATTTATGGTTTCAATGCAAATTCTGTGATTCAATTTTAACTCTATATATTGACATCATTATTTCAATTTAACTCTATGCTAGTATCATTATTTCCATTTTTTATTTAATAGTGATATTATTATTTAAGCTCCCACTTGACGGCGTTTAATTAAATGATTTCTAATTCATTTCAACACTCTTTTAAAATAATCAGCATTCATATTTTACTGAAATTTATAACCGCCTTTTATGAGCCTCCTACATCAGGGTTATATTTTTTAACATGCGCGTTTCAGAAAGAATTCAGACAGCTAATCAATTTAAAACAAAGAAGCATTATACAGGTATTCAAAACAATTGCACCGATTACAAAACCGCTATAACTTTTTGTAAACAAGGACGGAAGAAAAAATTTGAATACAATAGTGTAGGAGCTCAAAGTTTTGATTATGTACCACGTATTACTAGATTGCTGCTTATGGAGACAGTAAAGCTGGAGTCACCTGACAGCATCCATGAGGAAGTCCATTTCATGCAGAAACTGTAGAATATCATAGCCACTGATGCGCATCGATAGCCATATGCAGAAAATGCAAAAGTGGCTATCTAATCTTCTGAAGTTACTTCCTGTGCCGTTATTTCATTGGGATATTTCATAGACTCTGTCTTAAGGAAGTCACATAGGGTGGTATTACGTACGGAAACAAAACTTTAAAGCTTCATTCTGTATTTAGCTCAAATTTTTCTTACTGTTATTGTTTCGAAGACAGTTATGGTTATTTTGTAATCGGCGTAGTTCTTTTGAATAACCCTGCATGTACATACTTGTGTTCTTTAGAAATGGTCTGCGTCTTTTTTTTTGAGAAAAATCACTTTTTGTCTTCAAAATCTTAGCATTCTCTGCATTAATACTGAGAAAACTTCATTATTTTATCTCGTTAGTTCATTTTATAAATTCCATTGAAGCTAAGAAAGGTATAGACTGTGCACATTTAAAAGAAATTATTTGAAATTTTCTATTACGTGTGCACAGGATAAATAACTTGAGTTAGAATTGATAAAAAAAAAGAAGTTTTGAATAATATTTAATTTAAAATTATGAAACTGACAAATATATAAAGAAAAAAAAATCTTTGAAGTTATTAGTGAGAAGTAGAGTTAGACAAACTAGTAATTCTTTTAAATTGAGAATAAAATTTCTTTTTTTCATCTTCTATGGAGAATTATAGCTTGGATACTAACAGAAATACTTCTTCAGTGAATAGCATATATCATGTATTTTTATTTCTAGTATTTAATATCTATTTACAGAAATTTTCAATATTCAATAACTAACTTTTGTCTTTCAAAATAATGTTCTTACCTTAGATCAATAATTTTTAACAAATGGTGCGTGTTTAATTTTCCAAGAAAAAGTGTTATTTATGAAAAAATAAGCTTGAACTCTGAACCACTACTTCAAAGCTAAGACGCATTAGCAATTAATAAATAAAGACCATCTAAGAGGATATGAATGAAAAGTTATTACACATCATAATACTATCAGTTCATTGCAATATTGTTATCTACTGACAATGAATTACTAGAGAGTGACTTCTGTTTCTACACTTTCATAAAATGTTGATTGATGAACAAGTCTTAAAGCAACTGCATCCTGTAACTCGTCTGATTTCAAGGAACTACCTCAGAGTAAGTTTGCAGATCTCAATGGTAGTGTATCGCCAATGGTTTTAAAATTATTGTATGCATGCGTTGTGTGAGTTTATTCAGAAACATCAACTATGTCAATAATATTATAGACTTTAATGACAACAGAAAATAGTTATATCTTAAAAACTTGTAATATTTGGCATTAATATCTAGCATGAAATTGATTGATTGAAAAATAAAAGCAGTCACTTTGATCTTAGTTAATTTTGCCTTATTTTGCCATTTTACAAAAATAGGCACTGAATACTGCTATAGATATGAAAAAGTTATCAATTAAAATAAAGACAACAGTTTATGGATACAGTTTAAAAAGATACCCAAATTTAAAGGTTTCAAAGCCAGAATCTTAAATATAATAAGATATATTAAATGAATACGCACAACATTAAATTTTCAGATGTACTAACTGCCGTTTTAGATGGAAATATTTTTTTTTAATTCCTTGAGATTCAAGACTTCAAAATATTCATGCAAAGCAGTCTTATTAGATATGTTGCGCTCATAAAAGGAGCAATACAGCAGAAAAAAAAAAAAAAAAAAAAAAAAAAAAAAAAAAATGCGTTGTGTGAGTTTATTCAGAAACATCAACTATGTCAATAATATTATAGACTTTAATGACAACAGAAAATAGTTATATCTTAAAAACTTGTAATATTTGGCATTAATATCTAGCATGAAATTGATTCATTGAAAAAATAAAAGCAGTCACTTTCGATCCTTGGTTAATTTTGCCTTATTTTTGCCATTTTACATAAAAATAGGCACTGAATAAACTTATAGATATTTGAAAAAAAGTTATCAATTAAAATAAAGACAACAGTTTATGGATACCAGTTTAAAAGAGATACCCAAATTTAAAGGTTTCAAAGCCAGAATCTTTAAATATAATAAAGTATTTAAATGAATACGCACAACGTTAAATTTTCAGATGTACTAACTGCCGTTTTTAGACGGAAATAATTTTTTTTAATTCTTGAGATTCAAGACTTCAAAATATTCATGCAAAGCAGTCTTATTAGATATGACGCTCATAAAAGAAGCCATGACTTTCAGGAATTCTTTTTAAAAACTTTATTAAAAGATGATACTAATTAGATAGTATAGAGTGACAGAAGATAATTTTTCTCTTTTTTAAGTAGTTGAACGTTCAAAATCTTCACTAAAATCTTCATTTGCTTCAATAATTATGTTTTCAAATTTCTACTTCATCTCACATCTACAAATTAGGTACTGTTGAATAAGAGCTAACTGCATTTAAATAAGGTGTGATAATTCTGCAAATTTTCGTGTGAATTCCAATAGCTATGAGTTTATCATTTTATGATATTTAGGAAGTCTATTTCCCCCTGAGTTTTCGTCATGAATTGTAAATCTGAGTGCTTCGCATTTACTTCAACCTCATCGTAATTAGTCTGCGCCGTCGCATCTTCCATGACTTTTATATTTACTACCAAATATAGATTCATTGATGGTGGAAAAGACGAGTTTCTGAATAGTTAGACTTTCAATTTTTCACTCATAGCTATATTAAAAATGAAGAGTAAGTACATTCGTACGAAAAAATACCCGCGAAAAATGTGCAAAATATGCTGAAAAGGTTGGGTGTGCAAGGAAGTGATAAAATATTGGTATGAATAGCTTTCCAAGATTAATAAGCTCAAAAGATGTAGAATTATCTTTATAACTTATTTATTAATGCATAAATGAGAAATATCTTAATCAGATGACCGTTAAACATGTGGTACTGCAAGATAACTTAGAAAGAAAATTAACGAATAGAATTAGAAAATAAAGTAAGGAAAATTAGAGAATAGATTTAGAAATAGTTTTCATATACAATCTGCACAGATAAAGTTAGTCAAAACCTAAGTACGAACAACACATTTCAATTACAACTGTATTTTATTATGTCCATGCCATAACTTTAATTTGTGAAATATTTTACATTGAAGTTCATCTGATAGTTTTTTAAAAATTTTGCCAAAATAAAAGATACGACAAGAAAACGTTTCTGAATCCCCAAACGGAAAACTGCCAGTCTTTCAGTTTTCTATTGAGATAACTATTTATGAAGAATGAAATTGGAAAAATTGTTGTGGATGTGATTTTTTTATTGTTTGTATTGGTTCCCAATACTTAACAGCCTTTCTTTTAGCAATAGATAAAAAATTAAAATAATTTTTAAAAAAAATAGTCAGTTATTAAATGTCTACCTAGCTACGATTTATCTGTGCATGATAAAACTGCTTTTGTGTTGGTCAGCTCTTTCTTTCTTTGTAGACGCTAATTTGTACTATGTTTTACTGCTGTTATATATCTTTATCTTTAAAACAATTCCAATTGAAGACCATAAAAATAAGTTTATAAGGAAACAGTTGCTATCTATCCAAAAAAATAAATAAATAAATAAACAGCAATAGCGCACGGAACAAAAACATATCCTTTAAGAAAGTTTCTTCCTAAATATTTCTTATGCATTTCGTGCTGCCGGAACCTGATTCTTTCTGGAAGGAACGAAACTTTCCGTTTTGGAAGAAACTTCAAAATGTTACAAAAGAGAAAAATAAAAAAAACCCCTATTATCTCCTTTTGAATTTTTTAAGTTCTAAAAGACAACTATTCGCATGCGCTATAGAAAGGAGTTGTCTTTGAAATTACTTTTTTCAAATTGTAATTATACTTTCTATAAAACGAAAAATAAAATGTTTGATGTTTAATTACTAAGGAAATATGATTGGCTGAAAGACGTATGAACCTACATCCTTCCGTTAAACGTTTCTCCATCTTGCCACCTATCATAGATTACCTGAGACGTAAAGCCAATCTCTCTGCTTCAGTCAGAGAAGCGTATTAAACGACCAATTGCAGTGCAAAAGGTGGGAATGGAGAAGTCTTAGGGCGGTCTTCCAGAGTAGGCGGAGTTCTTGGCACCGCCTTTTTTTACCGTTATACTCGTGTAGCCAGAGGCTACAGTTTAGAATGGATGTCAACGGCTTAGGGTTGGGCCGCAGTAATCCGTTTAGCATCGATTCCCTCATGTCCGAGCACACAAGCGAATACATGCCACAGATGATGTCTGTGGGGGGCCAGCGGCCCCTGAGTTCTGTGGACTGTTGTTATGACTGGCAAACGGTCACTACTAATTGTTACACAGGAAATACCATGAAGGATATGGAAGGTAAGCAATCTTCTTTTTTGCAATATTTTAGTTTTGGTTTTAGTTTTATTTATGAAGTTTTTGAGATAAAGAAAATTTGCTTTCGTTTATTGGCTAATAAAACAAGATTTTAAGATCTTTGTCTAACATTTAAAATGATTATTTAATTTGTATTGCGTAATATAATCATGGCCTAATAAGTTTTTAAAGAACTCGCTTGCATTAAAACTGTTCTTGAATGTATCATGACAGCAGTGGCATAACTGTGGGCAAATCCCGGCAAATGTTTATGTTGGGACCCAATTTTTAGTCCTGGTGGACAATAAAAATGTCTAAGTGCCTATGTCCGTGCAACATCTTGGGTAGGGGCCCCTAAGGCCCTGGGCCTCTGGCATTTTTCCAGTTCTGCTACCTATAGTTATGCTACTGCATGACAGACAAGTACCATTTTAAGTGCCTTCATCACGTGACTTCAGATATTAAGACAAATGCATTAGAATAAGAATGGATTTTTTTTTTATTGTTAAAACAGTGTTGCATTAAATCGAGATGTTTATCTGCCATGTAGGAAAAAAAATTAACAAACTTTTTTTAAACCTTTATTCATAAAGCTGATAATTCATTCAAAAATTATTAAATTACAATCATGATTATTATTTCTCCCATTTAAAACTGAAATTTATTCCGTTATGATTGATTAAATGATAACTGTTGGACGATAAATGCTTATAATGAATATCAGAGTGAACTATAAACATCTCCATAGTTAAGAAATAAATAGTTAATTTTCTATGTATTTGTATAATAATTATTTTAGTATTGCGTACAATGTAAGACATGAGCTACTATCAAAATCCATCACTTTTAAATGCATACCGAGTAGCAACGGTTGCTAAGTGACGCTTTATTATATTAGTTTTTAAAAAATGACGAATTCTTTAAATGTAGTAGAAGCTCCTGTGTAGCGATTCATTAACCATATCAGAATTAATTATAAATTTTCGCATCTAATATTTGAATAAATTTATAGAGTTGCCCCCTTTTTTTTTTTTCCTTGAAGAAAAACTTTTAAAGTTGCTTTTTGTATGGTTGTGCTTTATTTTGTTGCGGTAAAAATGCATGTAATGTTTGATGTAGCTTTAGTTGCTCAGGTTTTTTTTTTTTGTTTTGTAAATTTGTTTTGTATTTTAGTTAGTTGTCTTTATTTCGTTATTTACTTGAAAATATGAAGAATTTCATTTTAAATCATCAATACAAAAATATTTTATTTCAAAACACTGAAATTCATGTTTGAATTTTCCCTTCATCAACTTGGAGCTTTTACTTCCAAGTGTGCAAGAATATGAGGTGAAAAGTTATCTGGCGCAGTTTCATTACAAAAATAATCAATATTATCATGAATTAAACCTATTTTTGAAATTTTAATAAAAAGCATTGCAGAGAATAATTATTTAACTGCAGATTATTAAGAAATTATATGATAAATTGTTAACCTAAGCTAAGAAATAGTGTTAAAGAAAAGTGAATTTTTTCATATTTTTATAAAAGTGTTTGATATTTGATTTCTTGCTTTAGAAATTTAAGAATTCGATTGTCCTAAACGTAATAAGAATGAAAAAGACCATTCCGTTTATGAGACGAATACTATAAGAGGAGGTATCTGTAAAATTATTACGAATATTTTGGCAAATATAATTATAAGATACCCTAGACAAATTCATACTTTTCTGTTTTTTCCAGTATGTCTTCATATTTTAAGTCAGGGATGGGGAACTTGCGGCCTTCTTGAGTTTTTTTTTATTGCGGCCTTACCAGTTATTTACAATTTACATTGATATAATATAATTGTCTGAAATATAATAATAATTACAGAACAATAACCCTTAAGATCCTGTTCGTGCGGCCTTCCGCCCAAATGCCGAAATTTGTGAGGCATTTCAGTGCAAAAACACTCCACACCCCTTTGTTAAGTACCAATTTTTCTCAGATCTCATGTATATTCAATACTGATGTCTGAATTCGTTTTTCATTTAGATATCTTAATATCTCGTTGTAATATGTATAGTTCTAAGAAATTGGTTATGCTTTTTGTAACTGATTAGAAATATTGTCATTTTTTTTTGTAAGTATTGAAAAGCGGATAAGCTTCTTTACAAATCTATCAAAAGAAGAGGGAAAATAATTCCTGAAATAGAAGTATTTATTCTATAAAAGTGCAGTTTTAGAATATGCTTCGTTTTTCATAACTTGAAAATAAAAAGATATTGAAATAACTAAGAAATTAAAATTAACATCTAAAATTAAAAATAGCTTAGTTGTTTTTCGAAAAGAAGAATATGCGTTCAAGGAAATGTCCAAAAGGAAATTACAAAAATGTTCTTTAGGTTATTTCGGGAACTGTTACTGCAAAATCTTGATAACCAAGTTAAAACGATATAATATGATATGCAAGTCAAATAGAGCGTTGTAAATGTCTAAAAACATCTACATTTTAAGTACCCCATTATGTAAAATATTTTGGTCAGTTATAAGGTCCTTAATTCGTTACTTATGTTTAAATTATCTGAAATAGGAAAATCAGAACAGCTTTTATTTGAATATTCTTAGTTTGATGGAAATAAGCTGCTCGTCTGTAAAACTAATGCACTACACCCTTATTCAGGAAGTAGAATGTTTTCCTAATAATTTATAGCGATAGATCGCGAATCATTCTACCGAAAGGGAAGGATAATAATTGATGTCACATGGATACATTTTAAAGTTATAAATTTAATGAATAAAATTTTATTGTCTACAATTTGTGAATAATCTTTAAGTATAAAAAAATTTTAAAAAAGTATTAATTTTAAAAATTAATTTTTTAAAAACAAATATTTTTATCCTTAAATTTAAAAAAAAATTCTTTGATATATCACCATGAACACATTTTGTTGATATTTACAGAAGTGTGGAAAAATCTATAATTTTCGCACTATAGTTTTTCTTATGACATACAACACTTCACAAAGGATTTCAAATGCTAACGAAATGAGACACTACTGATAATTTTGTTGCATTAACATTTTAAAACATTGCATTTTTAGAAGAAAAGTATTTTTGAGGCTCCAAATTCATTTATGAAAGACACAAAAACTTAATTATATTGTAGTTTAAGCAAATTGCTCTTTTTTTGTTGGAAAAGTACAATTTTTAAATGAACTTGCAGTTATTTATTTTAAGTAAGAGCGAGACAGGGCCCTCACCCAACTTCTCCTATATTATAGAGTAATTTTACAGCTCAGTTGGACCAGATTATATTCCATACAACACTTTAATGTTCTATGAAAACACACTTTAATACACGTTTTTCTAAGATAAATTGCATTAGTTTCGTCGATAGATGCAACAGAGCTCTAAAAAGCAAAATTACAAAAGAACATAACTAGTTGGCGGTCGAGACAAATGCAATGATGCAGACCAGGAAGGTCAAACTCTCAGCCCTCAACACATTATTTGTGAGATCCAACAAATATTACAGTGAGCAATTTAATCGAAATTTCGTAGTGCAGCCTTAAAGTGAAATTATAAATAATGATTGATAACCAGCTACAGAGTCCATATGTTATCACTTACTAATCGTCTAGCATATATGATCTCGATTATCTGGAAATCGTACCAGTTTTTGAAGAAATTGTTTCTGGCTTTCTGTTATTGTTATTTGTCTGTCTATTCTATTTTCCCGGTTTAGTTTAGTTTAGTTATATTTACATGCCGTTTTGAAGCAACACGAGTGTTATTTTGGGACGGACCTCGTAATTTTGAACCACGGTTAGATGACGAGGACGACTCCTGAGCTGGCATCCCCCTCTCCAAACTTCCGCACCACACTTTACCAGATGTACCAGACTAGCTTACACGGCGGTTCTTCGGTGGAATCGGGTTTCGAACCTGGAACCCTCCGCCCCGAGGTCAGGACTTTGCCACCAGGCCACCGCGGCCTCATTTAAACCCTGGTTAACCGATGTAGGGTAACCTGAAACCCGTGTTATCCGAAATGCCTCTGAAATCGCAGATCCAAAAAATCGCGTACTGTTCTGCATGGGAATATGGCTAGCGGAAAGGTGAACGCCGATTCTAAAAATGTAATTTTAACTTCAATAAACAAAATAAGTGTAGCCTCCAAAGAGAGTTTTGTATTCGATTTACACTCAAAACATTTCAGAATTACACACTGTAAGTAGACACAAAATAGTAATAAATGCTCAAGGTTTAACTTTAAAAAAAATCATTATCCGAAACTCTCCCTTTTATTTCCGTTAACTGAGGTTGTACTGTACATATAAAATTAGAACCCATTCGTATGCGAATGATATTCAGTGTAATTCCGCTAAATCCAGTGAAGCTTTAATTTTTGAAAACATTCAGAAGTTAGCAAATGATTTTTTGTTCTTCCGTTTCAGAAGTATTTACTGTTGCGAGTAGCTATTTACACCTATGAAAAGAAATATTTTTCTTCTAAGATCAACAATTATAAACATACACCTTGAAACTGTTTTGAATTTAATATTTGCTCACGAGATTTTCCCTGAGGATAAAAAAAAGTGGCAGAGAAGAAATGTAAATTTTCATGAAGAATTATTAGTTTTACGGCTGCATGTGATTTTCTTTATAAAACATAATAAACTATTTTTAATAGCGAAAAAAAAAATGTTTTAATGCTGAGAGTTTTTCCCACCGCAACGCATTAAGCCTAGAAATAATTTGTTTAGCCTGTACTAACCTTTAAGTTTCGTATGTTTGATGTAAAGGAATATATTGCTAAAAGTTTCAGTAGAGTTATGTAGTTGAGAAGTACGTTTCGGTATTGTTATAGTCAAGCATAAATTCTTTAAAAAAATGTCAGTAATTGTAATCAAAATAAGCAATTCATATGAGAACATTTACATTCCCGTATTGCGACGCGTGCGCAATCCCATGATAGGTAAAACTCTTTATGAATTTGTTTCAGGTAACGGATTTCCTTGCTTTGTGTAGCAAATCGTATTTTAGATTCATATTCAGGAAACGATAAAGGGTCAACTTTTAAGTATTAATAATTTGAAATATATTTATCTAGGGAAACTGAATTAAGCTTTAATCTAGACTTACAGAAACGCTCGTCTTCATTGTGAAATTTCATGGAATAATGTCAAAGCTTATTTTTAGTCAAAAAAGTTATAAACTTATTTCATACAGATTTTTTTTCATTTTCCACTTGTTCATCATTTTTTATTGAATAATAAATAAAATGGATTTTAAATATTTATGACTGTGAAATTTTTTTCCATTGTATATTAGACACTAACTTCTGAGATGGTAAAAAGGTTTTTTTTTTTTATAAGAATTCATTCAGGTACTAAATATTGAATAAAATGTATTTTGCTTTTAAGTGCTATTAATGATCTTCCAGATAACGCGGTGTTAAACTTTTTAATTAAATAACTTTTACAGTTAATCACCAACAGTAAATAAAGCAAAGCTGAAAGTTTTAGATAAAGCTTAATTATTAGAAAATGCGTTGTGTTTATAAAAAATTCATAACTCAAGCCCTAAACAACCAGAAGAGAAAATCTCTCTCTCTCTCTTTTTAAAGCTTTTTTTAAAAAACTTGATTGGGGTTAAACACATATATGCTCACTTTTCGATTCATATAAAAAGATTATTTTTGCAATTTATCATGGAGGTATATAAAAAAATGCAAAAGAAAATATGCTTGAAATATAATTTTTTAACGATTGCAATAAGATTGATTTTTACTAATAATGCAACTGATCATTCCGCTAGATTATTTAGCACTTTAATAATCCCCGTTGTTTATCGAAAATTCATTCTTTGATCCATGTTATTCTGATTTTCTTTAGATCATTAGTAATCAATATAAATTAACTTAAGCCACTGATGATGGAATATATGGAATTTTTAAGAGTATTTAGATATTATACTTCTTCATCAGGTCATGTTTTTTATGTTTTTGTTTCAGTTTTCATTTAAGTTCATATTTCCATTTTGAATACCACAAAAATTGGTTAAAATCTTACTTTTGAACCTTTTAGTGAAACACTATTTGAAACTTTGATAAGACACATCATCATTAAAAAATCTTAAATTTAAAATGATTAATAAAAAAGACATTCTATATGCATAATAATGCTAACCGTATTAAAATTTCTCTACTTAAAATTCATCAATTTTTTCCTGACTTCAGTAAATGACTGACATATTTAAAAAAGATTTTATAAGTACTTATATTTGTTGAAAAAAATAAATAAATGTTTTCGTAAATTTTCAAGTCTTTTTAAAATTGCAGAATATTTTACATAGTTATTTTCTATTTCTCCGCAAAATATATAAAAATTTTCTTATTTCCGACAGCACAGAAAATTATGTTTTTTATAACAGAATCCATATCTTGAATTGCAAATAAAGCATCAACAAAACAAAAAAGTCAATGCATTTAAGATTTGATGTTAATTGTTTCTTTTAACTGCAGTTTTAAAATTCTCAATAAATTTACTTAAGAATTATTTTCAAAAATAAATTGAAAATCGGATAATTCGATATATAAAAGATTCGATATGTAAAAGAGCGATTCGATTGTATAAAAGAGCTGTACAAATATAATATAACAGTATTTTTTTCATTCAGTTCTGAAAAGTTTACTCAAATCTTTTTTTAAAAAAATCTTACACATAAATAATTTAACTGGAAACCACTTTAACGGCTACAGAGTATGGTATTATTTTATTTAATTGAGTTTGTATATCTTCAAATAAAAATTTCAAAATATCAATTTATATTTTTTTAATTAAATAAAACAAGAATGAACAACACATAAGCTACTGACGAACTTGTGTAAAGCATTTTCTCGCTCTCAGCATTTTTGCACATAAGTTATGATAAAACTTTTATAAAGAAAAACGTTCTGTTTTCCCCTGACAAACTGCAATGAGGCAAATCTCAGAGTTAAACAATAAAATGAAATAGTTAAGTTGTGTTTTTAATTTTTTAAACTTTATTCAATTAAAATTAACTTATAAATTTGAACAGAATTTTGAACTGATGAGCATTTAAACACTAATATTCGGTATTCTCTATAATAAAACCCCATTTTAAAATTGGAGGCTATTTAATTTCATAAGAGCTCATTTTATCTTACTTTGAGAAGAATAATAATCATATTATCTCATTCACCAGTGATATGGTCAGACGTAGTTTTATTTATACCTCAGCTCAGCAGAGTAAATAGTTACTGAATAAATGATGGGTTGCGTTGGCCAGACCACTGATGAAGTTAAAAATTTGGAGAAATATCAGTAAACAGAAATTTAAAAAAACAAAACAAAAAACCTGAATGCTTAGGGAAATAAATTGAACAACAAACAACAACAAAAAAAAAGAAATCAACTTTTAAACATTTCTATCAAGATAAATGGGCAACAAAACATTTTAAAGGGAAGTGATAAAAAAAAAATTGTTAAATATTAAGGACTCTACAAGCTATAAAAATTTTATTTCCTCACTTCTTACTATTATAACTTCAAAATTTGAACTATAATTGTAATGATTACAAAGTTGAATTGAAGTCAAATATGTGATATTAAATATTTATCCAAAACATAAGTTGTCAAAATTTTTATATCTTAACTGCAACAAGAGATAAATGATTGATGGAGGAATATTTGGCACAAAATAATCGAAACTTTTAGCAGTTATGTTCTTCAACACCAACAGACATAAATAATGAAGAAAATATCTTGATTAAAAAATTTGTTAAAATTTATGAAGTATTGACATAGAATTAAGTTATAACTCAATTAATCAACCTTTTTATCCTTCTTAAACTTTCACAGCGGCGGTCTGTTACGAGCTGGAAATTACCGTGACCCAAAGTTTATAGGTCTGATAGAAAAAAAATCGTAAGTGAAACAATAATTATTGATAAACAAAAGGTAATTTAGAGTACAATTCTTAGCGAATTATTTTCTACTACACTAACTTGTCACTAACTTGCATTCGCTGTCAAGTTTTCATGTTCCATTTGAGTTCGTGATTCATAATTTAAAAAGCCCTCGCTATTGATTAAAAGACCTGTGGAGTACTGATACATAGATAGGCTCAGACATGCGATCCTTTACCATAATGATCAGCTGTATCCCTCATTGCAAAGCATGTTTTCCATTTTTGTAAGAATAAACTTTCGAGATTTCACTTAAATTTCAATTCAGTGACGAGTAATTAGAATTTTAAAAAAGAAAAGAAATATGAAATTAGGTGTTCAGATTAAAATTAGCCTTCATTTAGTTTTAATTCATTATTATGAATAAACAGCTTATTTAATTTTTGAATACCTAATTTATTGCTTTAAAAAGAGAAAAAAAATATCGTAAATAAATGTATTATGTCGTTTCATCTATAGATTTTTTTTTTAAATCAAGGAAATTATGATTTTAAAAGCTGAGATATCAAACTTTTAATTCATTTGAAGAATCTCTCTTAAATTACTTTATTCTTTTTTTTTAGCAAAAAATGGTGACAAAATTTTTTATCATAATATACTGACAGAAATCACATGTTAATTTCACTTGGCATAAAAAAACGAAAACTTTCATTATTTACGGAGAAAATTCATTTTAATTATTGTGTCCGGGATCTTATGCTATTTTAAAAGAAGAAATATGCGAAAAATTATTTCTGCTAACGATTTTCAAAATCTGTAAATGTTATAAAATATGTGTGTATTTTTTTCTTTTAAAGATGAGCAGAATTCGAACACAATTGTCCAAATACTCAAATAGTGCAAAACATTGAAATTTAAATTGCGTATTTTTCAATTTCAAATTTTACGCACAGAGAGAGAGAGAGAGAGAAGGAAATAAAATAAAATGTACTCAAAAGGAATATAAATTTATAAAATTCTACGTATGAATATGAGCCAAATGTTCGTTTCTTTACCTAAATATCCACTATCTTATTATCTAATGACACAGAAAAGGCAGCAGTTAAAAAATTGACGGCTTACATTCCTGATGTTTATTTTTCAAAGGTCTGCATTTTGATTTTAACCCTTCAGCTGCATATTCCGCGATTTACAGGGGTTTGAAATTAGCCTGCTTTCTGCTGTATTCTTCGATTTTCTCGGACTATTGTATTTGCTTTTACTATTTTAGCACTGAATTGCGTTATATAATTATAGCGTTGCATATAAATAACTATTCGTTTCGTGTTAATTACGATATTTGGTCCTGTTTGCAAATGTGGTATTTAACAGCTGTTTAAATGTCACAAATGTGGCAATAAACAGTTTTTAAACAGATTAAAAACTGTTTTCGTGTTATCCATATGATGATATTGCAGTGTAAAGTTTCTGTTAAATTTTCGAAGCATGCTATTATTTATATATCATCAATGTACACGACAATTTAGAATATACTATATGACTGGTGAGGCTTAAGATACTCAAAATAACTGATAAAAATACTTTCTGTCGGCTCTTTTTGCTGTTTTCCACGTTTTATCTGACGAAACTTTGTCTTAGACGATATTTACAAGTAAATATATCACAAAGAATCAGTTAAAAAGAAAGGAGATCTGATTTTGAAATAAGAAACAATCCGAATTCTGCGTACGCATTTGCCAAATTTGGTAGTTCTTACATTCTTTAGTGATGCAAGCATGCATCATAACCTCTTCAATGCACTCTTTCAAAAACCTCAGCTTACCCAGACGATGAGTGACCTTGATAGTAACCACGTAGGCCGGTTCCTCGTTCCCTATGACCTGCAACTGGGTTCATTCATTTTTTTCTTCTGTTGCAGCGTGCCTCCTCTCAGCTGCCAAAGAGCGGCCCAGCCTCGTGGACACCTACCGAAGCACGTACGGCTCCTACCTGTCGGACTGCGACGGGAAGGAGGACGATCTGTCTGGGAAGAGCACCTCGCCCGGGATCGACGGTTCCGAAGGGGATTCCGAGGTGAAGAAGCCCCTGCACCCCAAACTCGTGAACGTGAGTGGGACGCTCGAGACCAAATCACTCTGGGACGAGTTCAATGAATTGGGCACGGAAATGATAGTCACCAAGGCTGGAAGGTGAGCTCTTATTGTTTATTTCACTCACATGGCCATAATGTTTGTTGAACTTACCTGGATCGCTTTTCAAAATCTGGAATGATTTTTAAAGGATAAGTCAGAGATATAGCATTTAAACCAGTTTCTTCATTTTTCTTCCCCCACATGAGATTCGGTTTTTAGTAGTTTTAAATTTGGCATAATTTCATGGAACGTTTGCTTTCCCCCCCCCTCTTTAGTATTATTTTATGCTATGTTTATCATAAGATCGCTGATATTCTGACTATGGTACACGTACTCATGGGGAGTTCGTGATGAAACGTTAAAGAACACGCTTTGAAAATCAGAAATAACTATTCGTTTTAGTTTGTAAATTTTATTAGATCTTTTAAATATTTAAGCCACCTTTTAAAAACATTAATGCTATATGCGAAAATATTATATATATATATATATTAATTTTTTAACTTCTTTAATTCTTAAATAATCTTTTAACGACACCTCATTTTAATTACTTCTACTTCTATCGTAATAAGAGCACTGCAACTTTCTTTTCGAGTCATGAGTTTGTTCCGGGAAAATTCCCTTTTCTGGGTACTTAAACTTCGTGCGCATTCCTATCTGCCCTTTTTCACTCCAACATGTAGACGAATAAGAACTTCGCGCGTTACCTTTTCAAATCTGGTCATGGATACGCGTATAATATGACTATTTTAACTATTGAAAAGTAAGATACTATTGTCTACGATGGAATAAATGAAGATTGAACAACTACTGTCTTTTCCTTTTTCAAAATGGACTACATTTCACCCTTAAAGCCTGATCTTTCATATATATATAATTTTCGTTGTTCAAAACCAATTTTTGATAAGTTTTCACCTTTCCGAAGGCTGAGTCCGTTATCTTTACATTTTCGGGAGTGAGGGTGGCGGCGGCATATACAGAACAAAAATTTGTGTACCGAGGGCTAAAATCTTTTCTGTATCTTTGTATTTTGTCTACTGCTAGGCGTTGAACACTGTTTAAATGCTACTACAGTTTTGATCAAATAAAAAAGATAAAAATGAAATATAACTCAGTGTCATAAGTTTACAGTCCGAAATATTATCTATCTAAATGAGATGGTTCAACAAAATTTTAATTTGCTTCTTGGTCTTCTGTAGATTGTACAGTTAATGTATTCTTAACTGTTCAACTCAATTCCTACTCACAACCAATCTATTTTTATTTATGGATAATTATATTAAATCTAACACAACTCCAAAAATACCATTCTTAAAATATTTTGGCTTCGCAAATTAATACATTTTTTTAAAATTTTGAATCTTAGCTGCACATTATTAAAATGAAAGATAAAACAGATGAAAACAGTTGATAGAATACAAATGCAAATGATGTGTTCACTTCATGATACTTTTGAATTCACAATCTGAAAGCTTCCTACTATTATTATATCGATTAAATTGCAAAGCATATTCGTCTTTAACCCTCCGATAGTCGCAATATCTAATAGATATGTATGCATGCCATCTGCATATATTAGCAACGCATTATAATTTGAATTTTCCTAACAGAATACTCATTTACATTATTATTAGGACTAATCGTTATGGTAATAAAGGAAAAATTATAAAACCGGAATAGATTTTATATCCGCGTGATACATTGCTATCATTTAAGGATGAAAATGATTACGACTAATGGAGGATTAACAGGTTTCCATAACATACGAAGTTTTTAAAAACCATCATTTTCATTCATTTTTTCCTTCCATTTTCTATCTTCCCGAATGGCAGACTAAAGATCTGCCAACACAGTTTTACTACAAGTGGCTTATTACGTTAACCCTTTATATTTTGTGGTAAGTATATACTAACCACAAAATTCCTTACTTTTCAAATGCATTTTTAAGGTTGGCATAAGTTATCGCCAATTTTTTCAATGAAACAAAAACCGAGATGTTCTAGTTTCTTTTCTCAAACCATGACGAAATGTCTGGACTTGATAATTAATTATTAATTAGTAAATTAATTAACAAGAAATTAATGTCATCGAATAAGCTAAATGAATTTCTTTTCTTAAATGAATCTCAATCCCAAAGCCGTTTTACTATAACACTATTTGAAAAAAAATGGCCCTTTAAAGGGTTGAAATGGTATGTAATTAAAATATTTCATTTATATAGATATGAATAGTAACAAAAATAGTGCATTTAATTGTGAATACATAAGTATTTCTCGTCTTAAAGAAAAGACGACATCGCATTTAAATGTCTCTAAACTTTTTAATAATTCCATTTCCTCTTAATAAAAATGCGAAAAATTTCTTAGTAATTTATATAGTGTATAATCGTATTTAAATAGTAAGTTTTAGTAATCAAGCACAAAAAAGCGATTAAAGAAAATTTATATTTATTTTTAAGTTAATCTTCTTAATATTCCGTACTTTCGGCCTTAAATCTATAGTAGCTGTAAGGTGAGAAAAGAGAGAGAGAATGAAAAACATCCGATTCGAATTTTCAGAAAGATCATTGGAGTAGAGAACCTAAAAAAGAGAGGGGAAAAAAAATACGGAAGGCTTCCGAATTTCGGCCTCTAAAGAATTAGGCGAGGAAACGGTATTCGGTGCGCAAATTAATCTTTCATCACATCTCTCTTTTTTATGCATATTTAGTTTCTCTGACATAGTAAGCGAGAAGTTGTTCTATTGCTTTCTCTCGTACGTTTTCATCCAGAAATAAATCCTTTTGCTTCTTCCTAATTTCCTGTTATTGCTACTGTGTATTACGCAAATTATTCATTCATTCATCCTGGATTTCTGCAGTGTCCTTTATATTCTCTTAATTTGTGTTGTTTACGACTGAAAATTTTTATATTTTTTTCCCTCCTGGTCTATAAGGAAGTGCGAGATTATTATTCTGTCATTTATTCTCTCTCTGTATAGCCAATTCGTTAAATGATAAAATAAGTTTTGATAACTTCTTGAAATTCATTAACGATAACATTGATGATAATTTGCGTTACTGTAATTAGGCGCTGAAAATTCTGTAAAATATACTTCCTTTCTTCATAAATAAATATCAAGGATAGTTTTCTTAGGGAACTGTTTCCTGAAAATGAGATGTGTTACATGTTTTTATTTTGCAAAATCAGTGGCTATAGGATACTTTAATTTCTGTTGCATATTTGGACACTTTCGAGTTCTCAACTTTCATAGCCTCAGTTTGTCTCGAAAAGATTGCTAAAAAAATAAGTATCGTGTAAACAAGTCGATTTGCAAGTTGTAATTAGTGTTTTAATTTTTTCGACTATCATACATAAATATCAGTGATAATAATAATAAATAAAATAAAATAAACTGGCCAAATATTCAGCATTATTTTTTTGTGTACCTTCACCCAGGCGGTTTAAATTGACTCATAATAAATCGAAAACTCGAAGCGCCTATAATTAACACAAACGTTATTCAAAATAAGAACAGTTATCTGCGCGTTAGAAAAATTATTTTTCTTACCCTATCGTGAAATAAATGCGTAACCTAAATAAAAATTTTACAAAATGTGAAAAAAGAACTCATGCAAGACAAAAGCAAGTATTCTGTTTTATTTGTCAATTTGTGTTAAAATCCTTTCCAATATTCCCATTAAAAGAAAATTAACAATAACTTCATTTAAAGTTTTTCAAAACTTCTTAGAAATAAATCACTATTTCCGTAGAATCGAATGATTGGGATTGGGCACAAACAGGAAAACAGTTGAAAACTCCGCCACAAATATCCATTCACATCCTCACACTCAAAGCAGTACATGCACTACATAGAGTTTCACGCATTTATCAAATATAGTCACAAATAAATATATTTGTATTAATTCAGAAGAGAAATTATATGATCTAAAATAACGAGAACACATTTTTTTAAAAATCAGCGCTAAATATCAATTTTGGACCAAAGTCCTCTGTCTGGAATGCTTTAAAGCACCAAAACCTCTAAAGAAATGTAAATGCGTTAGATGCATAAAGAAAATGCAATCTGGACGAAGGTTAGGGACATAAAAGTCTCATAAGGGATCACACACCAAAGGGTCCGCGAGTTTCATTCAGTAAGAATGTTCAACTTGGATGATGGATAATAATAGCATCTCTAAAGAATAGAAGCATAATGTGTTGTTATACCTAAACAGCAGTACATGCACTACATAGACTTTCACACATTCATCAAATATAGTCACAAATAAATACAGGGTGAGTTTGACCTATTCTGCCAAACGAAAGAGGGTGATAGAAAAGCCCATGGGGATCATAAAATACTATAGCAACCCTGTCCCATCTCTAACCGTTTGCAAGTTATGGCGGATACAATGGTTTTGCTCAAAATCGTGAAAAAATCCAAATTTAAAAAGTTTTGGACAGATCTACACACAAAGTAAGCACATATTCTGAAAGGGTAGTAAAATCATTTAAGATAACACCATTTTCATCAAAATACATGGATTTAAAGCCGAGTTATAAGCGCCGAAACGTTGCGAAATTCAAAATCGAATTGTAGCCAAAATTTTTAATATAGAATACCGCAAACACCGTACAAGCTACAATTGGTCAAATTTACCAAAAACTTGTCCATTCCATCAGCTTTCGAATGAGCCCACTATGAACCATATCAGTGTTTTATTTATATCAGGGTTGCTATAGTGTTTTATGATCGCCATGGGCTCTTCTATCACCCTCTTTCGTTTGGCAGAATAGGTCAAACTCACCCTGTATACTCACATTAATGCAGAAGAGAAATTATATGATCTAAAATAACAGTAACACATTTTTAAAAAAACAGAGCTAAATATCAATTTTGGACCAAGGTCCTCTGTCTGGAATACTTCAGAGCACCAAAACCACTAAACAAATGTAAATGAGTTAGATGCATACAGAAAATGCAACCTGGACGAAGGTTAGGGACATAAAAGTTTCTTAAAGGTTCACACACTAAAGGTCCGCGAGTTTCATTGAGTAAGAATGTTCAATTTGGATGATGTATAATAATAGCATCTCTAAAGAATAGAAGCATAATATGTTGTTATACCTGAACAAGGTCATTAACATGCCATTAACGCGATCTTTTACAGCTGTTTCTAAGAAACCATTGTCACTTGTTACCTAGTTTGCCTGTTTTATCACGTGTGTGCTTCTTAGAGCACTTGTTCCACTCCAGGGATGGCTAGATCAATCATGACTCACTAAAAGCAAGGGATCCTGAATTCTCTGCTGGCAAACTCTCACCAGTAACTCTTCAGATGTGATCAGAAGGTGGGAAAATTGAAGCCCGTATCCGTTCTATCGATTGAAATGCTTCTGAAAGACATAAAATTCTGATGTTGGTATCGTATTGGATGAAAAATGTCCGAATTTAATCAAATTCATCCCAGGTTTTACCTCCTGTGCTTTGCAAGCTAAAGATTACTAACTGTGTACGAGTTGACAAACATTATCTGACTGAAATAATACAGACCGAGACCAACGATTTTACAACAGAAATAATACATCTATTAGCTAATTGAAGACAAAATATAATTTTAATCAGAAATAATATTTGGACCTGGGTTCATAGATATATTTACAAACATTTGCATACATTTTTTGTCAATATGAAACCAAATTCTACGATTTTGTTTAATATCTTTTCTTTCTCTGGAGTCAAAAATTTTAGTATATGAACTTATACACACAAACGTTACAAAAATTCCCAAGAAGTTGAAGTTACTAAAATTTAGCACATTAGTCGCCTTGATTTATGCCTGAGGTTCGAGCCATATACCTAATTAGATGACTCCTTGTCTGACATCTCTTAACTACAGTAGAGAAGGGGTCATCTAATTAGACTTTAGGTATGGATTGTATTTGATTCATTGGGCGAAAACGTATTAAAGACCCACAAAAAATTACTAAGATGGAAAGATTCATTTTTATAATATTTAAAAGTTATTTAATAATTAGCACTTCAGACTATGTATTATTATATGTAGACAATAAACGCATTGTTTCTATCGAAAATATGAATCAGTTTCGTAATGAACTCTTAAAGTCCCACGATTGAAATCCCAAAGAGAAATGAGATTTAACGTTTAGCCGCTTTAAATAATGTATTTGCTAAATTCAGCTTCTACAGCAATTGCTATTCATTTATTTATTTTTGCTCAAGATTATAAAATTTTAACTCATTTGGAAAAGAATCAAAGTTCATTCACATTATTTGCGAAAAAAAATTCTTGAAATAAGTGTAAGAATTCCTTGATTTTCTTAATTTCTTAATTCTTAAAAAAATTCTTAATGTTACTTAACTTCATTCGATCTATTCATTTAATTTCATTTATTGAATGAATATATAGTTGCTTAAAAAAACGGATTTATTTTGTTGAAGTGAATTAAGCAAAGGAGAATGGTGAACTCTGAAAATTTCAAATCAAGTACTAACACATTGAAACGAATTAAACTGATGAATAACAGTCATTCAATAATTTAAAGTATTGTTGATTTAAATAAATCCTTTATTTTAAAAAATAGTATTACTATATTTATTTATTAGCGCTTTCTAAATTTTTTAATTTTTTTTTTACAATACAGAAATTACGATTATTTGATTGCCTTTGTAATAAGTATATTACTACATAATATCCTTTTTACCGTTATACTACTATTACAGTCTCATTGTATAAAACAACTGTAAAAAATGGACTGTTTATTTCAATGACAGTTGAAGTTGGATTTTAGCTAGCTGAAGCTCAGATACTAAAGCAAACTAAAAATGTTTCCTGTTAACATAAAATGATTAGAATATTTGATGATATGTACTTAATTTGTAAAGAAAACCAAATTCAAACAGCCCTTAACAATGATTTTGCAGAAAATTTTTAATGTAAATTGAGTCGTAAATTTTTCTCCGGGCTATTTCTATCGGCAAGTGCCATATAATGAACACTCAATAATAATAATACTCCATTTAGTGTTAATCAGTTAAGAAGAAGCTTTTAAGAAAATTTAAATCCCTTTTTATATAGTACTTCAGTCAATACCATAAGAAATAATGCTAATTATCCAAATATAAAAAGAGCTTCCCGCCGACTCGTGTCAAGTTTTACACTCTTTGGCTTTGTCGGAGCGGAAATAAATAAGAAAAGGATACAAAAAGAAATAGATTAAATTGCAAGCAAGATGCTTACGGATTTATTTACTTTAAATGTAACGAACCTCACAAATATCATTAAAAATGCTTTGTTTGTGGCAATTAAAGCAATCTTTTTTTCAAATGCTCATTTACTCTAGGTTAAAGTACAAAAAGAAAATTACGCGAAACAAATACTGTTTTTCATAAACTTAACTTATTGTATTTAATAGAGTTAAAACTTAAGGCATTCAAAAAAGTTTGTTAACAGTTTTACACCTGCCTTTTTACTGCAAAAACTGCAACTATTGCTGCTCCTGGATCACCCTAAAGAATTCGTTTCCTGACAGCAAAAATGAAAATGTATTAGTTCTTACAGATTTTTTAACAAGAAAACTGAGCAACTGACTGAATCTGTCAGTTTCGGAGAATTTAGAGGGGAGCAAAGTTGACAACAAGACAAGCAAAAATTTTTTATCCTAACATTCACACAATAATGTACTTCAGAATGATTGGGGTGCCGTAGGAGAGTGTTTCTTAAGGAGTTACTTTTCACATATGTACTAGAAACGCAACTTTGTTTAGAATTTTCCGTTTGTACATTAGCATTCTGAGTGTAGTAACATTTTGTAGATATTTGTGTGAATTTACTATAGCGAAACGCTTCAATATTGCATAAATTTAATAAAATAATTAGTGGCAAATAGATTTAGAGTTCTCGTGACGTATTTCCTCTAAGTGTATTCGAAATATAGAAGTTAAAATTTGATTTTTTTTATGTTAATGTTACGATTTTGAAGCTACGGGAGAACCTTTGGCGGCATTTTTATGTCTGCAATGAGAGTCAGTGCATTAACATATCACGATATATCAATTGAAAATTAATACTGCTCTAATGCTTTTACTACTCCATCGCTGAATGTTAGCATGTATGCTAGTTTAATTTATGTAACTACAGGGTGTTCCAAAAATGTAAATATGCGAACAAGTTTTGTATAAATAACATAATATATCAAAGTTTCATAACAATCTATTCTAATGAAATTTGTACTTACCGTATATTTCTTTATGTTATGCGTACTTATTAATTTTATCACATTCGTTGCTAGCTGGTTGCTTACTTTACTAACATGCAGTGTGTATTGAGAACATCAAACAGGTGTAGTACGTAATATATTAGTGCTTTCTTAAAGGAAATGGCTTTTAACATTAGTTAGATCACTGCTGATACGGTAACAAATGCTTATGAATATTTATTCAAAGTGTGTATCTATTTTTTGGGATAACCTGTATTTGCATAAATTAAATAAGCATATGTTAATAGTAAATCATGATGTAGTAACTGTGTTAGTTTTTAATTGATATGCAGTGATTATGCTATGACAAATCCCGTTTCAAACGGAAAGTTTAAATATTGCTTAGGAATTCGTTGGGGTACCACATTTGTATTGTGTTATATATTATACCAAGGTTTCTTAAACTTCTACCGCTCTTAATTTCCTCCGAGTTTAAAAATAAATTAGCAGCCTTAAAAATATTTTATTGCAACCTAAAAATCCGTTGCCCCAAAACATTTTGTTGCGACCTCAAAATATAAAACTAAATACGGAATTTAACCATTAGTGATTGATATAGGAAAGAAAAGCAAATTCTAATTATTTTTTTTATTCAAGATGATTTTCTTAACTGTTTTGTTCTCATTGTTGAAACATCTAAAAACAGATTACCGCGATCTCACTTGAAGACGCTACTCACAACTAAAGAAGCCTTGCATTACAGGAAAAGTCACAGAATTTGATGTAGGGCAAATAAATTGCACGAAAAGAGCAATTCATTTTGTAAATGCTATATAAGCCATCATCATTTTACTTGCTTTAAAATTTGACGTATTATCATCAGTGAAATTTACCTAGTGTTACAGCTTGAATGAAATCTTCATGTTTACCCACGAATAGCTTAGAGAAGAAATGCGGTATATACTCATCGCTTCATATAAAAAAATATAGGCTTCCGAAATTCCCGTACCAAAACTAAACATTTAGGAATTGTTCTCGTACAAGAACATGTTCGTGTAAACCATCTGCTGCGAGCATTAAGAGCTGAAAGATGGAAAATTTTTATTCTTGCAGTTTCAAAATAGCAGTTTTCAAGTTGAATGGAAACTGTGAAAATAGTTGATTCATAAGCAGGAATTCTATGAGAGATAAATACTATTGCTCTTTAATGTTTATAATATGAAATGATTTATGGTATGAAGCATGAAAAAATAATAAAGATATAAATGATAGTATCGATGGCCGTTATGGGGACTTTGTTATTATAAAAATTAACTACACTGGCATACAAAAGTTAAGGAACATTTCGTAAAATGAGAGAAATTTGCAATTAATACGAAAACTATGTTTCAAAATCAGTTCTGGAGAATCGTGTGACATTCAATAGAGTATCATATACATATTACAGTGGAGATTCGGTCACGAGGACGATTAGGGGGACCACCAGAAAGGGATGAAGGCGAAAATGGAGTTTCACCCATCCTGTTTCACAGAGAGCTGATAACGAGATGTAACTTTTATCAATGGTTATGGTTTAATGTGCATAATATTTATATGCATTTTCGTAAGCATAGCACAAATATTCGGGAAGATATAAATGTTTCATTAAAAAATCCCAAATTTTTCCGCATGTGTTTTGCTTATAACATGCGGAGTTTTCATTCAAATTATTCGAAATTTGCAGAACACTTGACAATATGTTACAGAAGTATTGTATTGAACTTTGAAGTAAATGCGTTGAATATTACAGGAAATATGAGTGTTTGTACTAAATAATCTTTTACTGCGCATGTACGAGACGCAGCGGAATTTTTCTTTCATAACTTCAAAGCCAGATATATAGAAAAACTTTTTAAAAAAATTCCAGTTGAATCCCATTAAAATTCAGAAAGCTGTCGGCATTTTAGTGAGGTGAATTTCAATTTCTCTTTAAGAGAAGCTAAATGTTGAGGGTTCTTGCACAAACTGATATTTTTTAAACTTTTAATCTTCGAATGGTATTCGAGAAAATGCAATTCAAATAATGTATTTAATTTATAAGTTTTCATGGCATTCAGGATATTCAATTTTACTAAAATTCAATGGTACTGTTCGATTTTAAATCCTAGCATGGATTCACTCTTAATTCTTCTTCTGTCATTCTAAACTTGATATGCTACCTCCAACACATTTTCTGTTTCCTGAATTGTTAGTCGTGCAACATGCTTTGGAGTTGCATTATTCTCCTCTGTGATCCTCTTCAGCAACTTGATCCTTTTTCACCGGTAATCTCAAGAGCGTTGTCGTCTTCGAGCAGGGAGTTCGACATCCTAATCTCGCATCGTCATCGTCGTGATTTAGCGGCACATTTAGCAGTGGAGTGATCTTTTCTGTAGAGGGCTGGTTGGCCATCAATCCACCGCCAACAAGACTTTCGCGTGCCCTCCGAGCCAGGAGATAAGTTCTGTCAGAGCTACTGATAGAAACTCTGGGTCCATTATTTGCCAGATATCAGCATGGTTTGGAGTACTGAGTGCTTTACTTCAGAATTACGAAAGTTGTTCGTGGGATAGTTTCATTTCTTTCTAAGTCGGGAATTGGTGCTTTCAGGTTAGTGGAGAGAGCAGTGGTCCGTTCTACGTTCATGACTAATTCCGAAGTTAAAGTCCGACATACTGTGTGAATACAGAATTTTTTTTCTTGGAGATTTTGTTTTATTTGTGATTCCTCTAAAAAAAGATAGTAGAACAAATTTACGTAATTTTTCATTTGGGGAGGGAAGTAAAAACATGTGGACATTAAAAATCTCGTTTCCCCCCCCCCCTAAATTTCTATTAGTGATAAGGTCTCAGGTCCGGGGCCGGAGGGTTCCAAGTGCGAAACTCGGTTTCCCTCTAGATTCGCCGTGTATGTGGGCCTGGTGCACGCCAAATCTGACGTCGTGGGTCAAACGCCATCCCGGTGGTGTGATACGGAAACTTGGAGAAGGGGGTGTCGGTGTCAGCTCAGGTGTCTCAAACCTCGACATCTGACTGAGGTTCAAAATTACGAGATCCTTCCCAAAATAGCCCTAGTGTTGCTTCAAAACGTGAAATTATTATTACTAATTTGAATATTTATAAATTAAAAATAATCGCAGACACTTCATGAAAAACAATGCTCTGTATCAAATTAAATGCACCAGGTCCTTAATTTGATGACGAACTATGATAGCGCACCATCTGAGTTTGGCGTCTTAGAGAAGTGGCTAAGTGTATGATGCCAAAGATTGTTGTTTTGTGTCAGTATAGTTGTACATTTTAAGGAGTAAAGATGCCTGTGTGGCTCCTGAGAAAAGGGCTCATTGATTTTAACATAAAAAGTCGGTTCATAAGAAATTCCTTTCAATAAATATCGTTACACTACAGCTAATAATGAATTAATAAATTATTATTCAAGGATTAATTGCATTACGAAAAAAGTCAATGACATAAAGGAATTTTTTAAAAGAAATAACAAAAATTTACATAACGTTTTCCGGTTAAACGCAAATCTAAATTGAAAAAAGAAAACGCCGCTTCTACGAATAGCATTTTACAGGATCAGAGGCTATAATCTTTTCTCATCACTCAATGCACATCACCTGCCCCCACTAACTTACAACACTGGCGTCTCAAATTTCAATATTCTGCCATATAACAAACCGTAGTTCATCTGCAGTAATGTTTTGCTGCACGGAGTGTATAACAATATTTCAAAAAAAAAAAAAAAAAGGATCACCCTCCTCCTCTATAAAAAGAAAGCTTAGCTCCGAAATCGGGATGATGCAGAAAAAAGGGGAGCCTAAATCAAGCCATTCCCCATGCTGGCAGGGGCGTGGTGGAGGGAATGCTTGCTGACAGACAGAGCGCACGCTTCATGTCTTTGTGGGCTTTCGAATCCACGGACTTTTACGGCTGGAGGTGCAGCCGTTTCACTGAAGAAGAAAATCCGGCCTCTTATTCGTTTTGCGATGGTTGCTATTTTCTGAATTACTCAGCTGGCGTGTCAGGATCTACAGTCACTCTCAAAATTATTTAGACACTTTTAAAAGTTTCGTGATCTTGCGATATTTCCGGCCAGAACGAATATTTCGAAGGGATTTTTTTTTTTTTTTTTTCAGATAGATTGCTAAGTCGATTCTTCTTTTAGTCTAGGTAAATTTTAAGTTGAATTTTTATAAATTTAATTTTTAAACATTTATTTTGGATTGTCAATGCATCTTTCAAAATTATTTGGGAACTTTCAGAGAACGGATAAAAATCGCATTTATTTCAAATAATTTATACTTTTTCAACTGAAGTGTTGATTAGGCATCATACTAAATTTCTTGATAATTTTCATTTTGTAGTTAGAATCAAATCTCTTTTTTAACAAAATGGTAAGGGATTCGGAACTATAAAAAGGCCCCCAAAATACAACATTTAAAATTTTCAAAAGTTTCTTTTATGAAATAAGATAAAATACAAATTGCATTTTCTAAATAAATAAAGTCTTACTGAATTAAGGACATTTAATTAAGTGGTAAAAGACATGATGTGTGTCTCTCCAAGTCTTATTTATAGCCATTTTTTTTTCATCTATAAGCAAAAATAGAAAAATTGTAAAAGCAAATTTTATTAAATAAAGGAATATGAAATCACAAAATGAAATCACATCAGTGATCGGGTGTATACGTAGTAGGCAAATTGAAAAATTCGACTTATTGTAAGAAACGGTGTTGTCCTACAATGCGCTTGGCAAGCTGGAATACGGCTTATTGAAAAACGACGACGCTCTTTGAAGAAAGTTGGATTTTTCGATTGGCCTACGACATATATAAATGTCTTTGGCATCTCTCTTGTTTTAATTAATAGTTTGATAACAATTAGGGTAACGGCGGGTAGTATGGGCCACTTAAGGAAAATTTAATTTAAAATTTATGTTTTTAGTTGGAATGATCTATAACTGTTCAAAACCTTTTTTTGAACACTTTCCTTCATATTGATTATATTAAACAAATTTATCTAAGATATGCAAATTACAAATTTTTACGTCGATAATTTACAAAGATTTAAATATGTCGGGTAGTATGGGCCACACTAAAAAACACAAGGTTTAAAATAAAAACGAATAATTTTTTTGCCTACAAATGAATATATTTTGATTCTGTAGCCAAATTACAATAATAGAAAGACGTTTTCTTACATTTCCATCGTTATCTTATTATTTATTTAATTTTAGTTTATTAGTTATTTAAATATATTTTTTTTTGCAGTGTACTTCTAAGCGCACCATAATGGTCGGATGCAGCCTTTTCAGACAAATTCCTTTCCAAAACATTTGCAATTAAAATTAGTTTAGTTTAGTTGTATTTATATCCCGTTTTGAAGCAACAAGAGGAATATTTTGGGACGCACCTTGTAATTTTTGACCCCGGGCCCCTGCCCCGGGCCCCCCCCGGGGGGCCGGGCAACCCCCCCCCCCCTCTCCAAACTTCCGTGTTACACCAGCAGAGGGGCGTTTGATCACTGCGTATGATTTAACAGGTCCTATACTCGGCGGAGTTTTGGTGGAATCGGGTTTCGAGCCTAGAGCCCTCCAGCTCCAAAGCGTTACCTTACCACTAGGGCACCACGCTCCCTTTAAAATTGCAAGTTTCGTGGTATCCGCAAATCACTCTCCTCGACCCTCGGTTTCAGGCTTCTTCTTGAACTTAAGCATTTTCTCTTAAAATAGCATGTTATACTCCCATGGCCCATACTACCTGACTGATATTGAAAAAAGAAACACGATGACGGCTAAAGTCGGTTAAAGGCAGCAAGATCAAACTTTCTCGCCTTAATTTAATTAAAGTAAGCTAAATAATAACACTGGTTTCATAATTTTGTCTCACTGGTAAAAGTGCAAGGAGTCGTCAGAAATTACACGAAGCAACCACTTATAGGGTCACAAAGAAAATTTCCTGAGATACGAAAGTTATGTCAATTAGTATCTGCATATGGCAGACTGGTACTATGGCTGTACTGTAGCCAAATAAATGGATAGCTATTTACCGGCAGGCCCTAGAAACACTAGGTGGCCCATACTACCAGTCTTTCCCCTAATGTTTCTGCTATTTTCAATGCATGGTTTGAATTTAACTTTTCGTTTACATAAACTGCTGTATTTCTAATCCTTTTTCTTTTGTTTCAAAATCTATCGTATCATATAATCTATTTATCTTTCAACTTGTATCTCTGGTTCAAAACATGATCATCCCCCGTGTATATGCCAATTAACCATTTGAATAATTTTCTTTGCTATCTAATAAGATGATCCCTTCTGTTTTGGAACGGGGCTGTTGTTTTCATTCAGTATTATATGCACTTGAAATAATTATATATTCTACGTAATTTCTATGTAAAATTATAAAGCTAATTAATGATTAAATTTTAGTTTTAACACTAAAAATGCGATAATTCGATGCACGAGTATTCTCGGGCTTTTAAGTTAAGCGGTTAAATCAGCTCTTACGTTGATGCGGCGTAGGAGTTTTAAGAGCGGGTTGCTGGTCCAGATATCATCCTTGTCATCTGACCACGGTTTAAATTAACGAAGTATAGTCGCAACAAACTCTCGTGTAACTTCAAAATGTGATGTTAATCTAATAAACAACTTTAAAAGCAAGTTTTTTTTCAGGCAGGCTTTGTAGGGAGAAGATTGTTTATTTGAAGGTTTGTAAAACCCTTCAAAAACTTTAACTTGCAATTTTTATGGCTACTTCCATATCACGAGAAAAACAATCCATTAATATAAATAAAAAACACTACATAAAAAATATTAATCTGTCATCTGAATATGCCGTATATATAAGTTAGTCAAAATGCAGCTGAAATTTGAAAATCCAGCTGACTGTTTAAATACTGAATTATTGTTAAATGAAGATGAAAATATAATTAATCGCATGAAAATTATCATTTTAAGTATGAACTGAATAAAAAGTTTATATAATTCTTTAAACTCAAATTATATAATTGATTACTTAATTAAATAATTAAATTTAGTTTAATTATTTCTTTAAATGAGAAAAGTCTTTCTTGCGCTAGAAGAACTACTGCCCTTGGAGAAGCCAAGTTCCGATTTCTCGAGCTTTAAGGTATGCACAAATGATAAACGTACGGCAAATAATTAAATTACGCAATCTAAATACAAAATATATGAAATTTAATAACTGGGCAAGAAATGCATATTCTTAGTCTATCATAATTTAAAGAAAGACCCCATTGGTTGATGACCGACAACAGATATTTCCGATGAATTTATCTGTCTGCTCCATATGTGCCGATTTTCAGAGTTTATGCCCATCAAGGATTTTTTCAAGTGGACTCTTGAGGTGCATACTCTCTCCTTTCAGTTGGGTGTGCGAACGGTTATTTAGCTCTTTACCTCCGTCCTCCGGAATGATTGAGTCAGAGATGAAATCGACGCCTCTTTAGATTGAAACTTCCACGATTTACTCCTCCATCACTGTTGAGTTATTAGAACATATTTCGCTGCTGTAATTAAATTTGATGATGCAAGAAAAGTATGTTTTGATGTGAAAGTAATTATTTTAATTCACTGAAAATAAACATTTGAGGCATAAATCTTTCTTTTATGAGTATTCACTATGTAACAGCATATGCGCAACTTACCATCTTGATGTATGATGTAATAGAATAAGTTAACTTTATGTGAATATCTCAACTGCGAAGCGCGCTTGTTTGTGTGAATTTGGCCTCAGTGTTTTACCATATCATCCTTTATCATTACAAATGCATTTTGTATCACTGATTTTCATCAAATCCATTAAATAATGTACTGTTGGTATACATTTAAACGCAATCTAAAATACTATCATTTTATTTATTTTATCCTTTTATGTAATAGACCTTATCTAATGGGTTATCGGACATTGAGAATTTTATGAACACAATCGCAGTATTACATTTACTTTTAATCTTAAAGAAAGAAAATAATTACTTTTCATAAAGAGTAAAAATTTATAGAATTAAGGAAATAATTGTGTTTCTTTCTGAATCTGGTATAAATTCTTACATGAAGATGGGGAAAACATATGTAATTTTTTCTTTAAATTTTACAAAGAAAAGGTATCTTGCACATTCTTAAATACTATTTAATTAGCCATTATAATGCTTTCTTTAAAAATTAATTAAATTTTTATAATGACAGTAAAACGAATCAGTTAGATCATTTCAATTAAAACTCAATATATTCTGATTTTTTCTTCACTAATCGTGTTGTGATGGCTTTCTGTTTTACTAAAACTACTTTATAATGAGATTCCATTCAGTTTAAGCAGTTCTGCTTACATTTAAATCTTTTAACTACAAAATCTCAATCAAGCGAATGTTTATGCATATTGCGTTTAAAGGGATATATAATTAATTTTATTAAGATAAACTATTTTATGTTCCTGAAACACTGTATCTAGAACAATATTTCGAATTTTATACCTCTTGTGCGACAAGGTATTCAAAATTTCGGACATTTAAGCAGTGAAAGAATGTTTTCGCCATTTAGTTTAGACTGGTGCCCAAGTTTCCTCGTAGACCTTCCCAACAGACTATAAAACGATTCCATCTCTTGTGAAACATTATTCTGAGTCTACCTGTTGCTTTATATATTTCAACTATCACCTATATAAGAGCTGTACACCACCTCGTTTATTTGCTTACTGCGATGTGGGCTTTCATATGAATATCAGTTATATCAATTTTTTCCTATCTCGAGAGCTGCAAGTGGAGTTTAAGACGCCCTGTATGTTTCAAAATAAAATAAATAAATGAAAACATAAATGGTGAACAACAGAAAATAGAGCATAAAATTAATTTTATTTATTCTTTACCAGTTTAGGCAATTCTTTTTAATGCATTTTTCATTTTAAAATGACATTCAGATTAGCATATTTCTGATATAAAATTTATAGTATTAAGCACTTTTTTTTTCAGAAGTAGATATGAGAATTGTTTCAGATTTTTTTGTATTATTTCTTCAGTAGCAGTTTTGCCTTAAGAAGAAACTGGACGGATAAACCAGTTCTTTAAATCTTTTTACAGGGACACCTAATCATATTCTTGTATATTTTATCTCATTATCCAGATTTTCATATAGGATAGATTATCATTACCAGTAGTACAATGAAAAATCATGAAAAGTGTTGGCAGTTTATATGAATTAGCAAATTGGGGGATATGATCTTCGGTATTCGCCTGCTAGTTTGTTTCATTTTTATAATATCTGTGATGTATGGAAGCAACATTTACATGTTAAGTAAAAAAAAATAATAAATGTCCTTTGCCTATATTTAATAGGCAAAGGACATATTGATATATTTTATAGTCAAATGAAGTTTGATGCGTATAATATACTTATCTTAATTAAATTATCCATTCAGGTATTTAATTAATCGAACATATCCTGTTTATTCCAGGTATTTTTCTTAGTGAACATGCTGAAAATAAATTAGATTTGTTTCTTTTTTTTTCTGGATTCAATTAAATTGCAATTTTATACAAGAAATTATGGATAACAAAGCAAATTTGCTCGATGCTGGATTTTACTAAACGCTTGGTATTCAAAGATCTGAGATGATATAACTTTAAAAAAATCTACTAATTTTGTTTTCCTCTGTATAGAGTACAAGTTGCTATTTTATACAAATTCGATCTAGATATCAACTCAACGCTGTGTCTTTTACATTTGTTTTTACAACTGCTGAATTTGAATTACATTATATAATAAAAATTTTACATTGCACAGGTTTAATATATACGGAATGATGAATCTTATATTTCCTGAAAAAGTGAATCAAAGGCAAAATGCTTAAGAAAAGTAATGATCCTCTATAATACATAACTTTAAATATTTAACAAAACTAAAGAGAATGTTAAATGTTACAAATTTTTCTTCTGCATCACAACAATCACTTTTTTAAATCGTAAAATGTTATTTTATCTTAAGTTACATATCGAAAAGTATTCAATTAAAAAATTACCACTTTTCATTCAGGAAAATCTGAAAGACAAACGAAAACATAAATACGGGAAAAATAGAAACCAGTACTCAGTAGAAAAGCATGGATTCCGAGTTAATCGTCGGCACTCTCAATTAAACTAATCCATCTCCAGCATATCTCAGAAATCGCCTTCTCTTTGAAGTTCCCCCAAAAACCGAATAAATTACCGACATCTCACTCGGCGGCCTCCTGGCGGGTGTGAAATTTAAAATACAAGCTCTGTGAAAAATCGCCGCCGGCCCATAAGAAAATAAACTCCCCCTCAATAACAACACCATCATAAACCTTGCAGTGACAAATTCCGTAGTCACGTAATCTTTCCTTGATTCGGTCGTCAGAGCCAAGACCGCTTGCTGTCGACGCTCGCAAATAAGTTCGCATCATCGCCGGCTCGTCTCCACCTATTCTGGGTGTTTAAGGTCGAAAATCAAAACTCAGAAGAGTCGGTGTTTCGGAGTGAAACAGCGCTGAGCGAGTGAGAATGCACTCGAACTAATATGTCTCCTACCCGATTAATTGGCTCTATCTCTATCGATTTTAACTATTAAAAAAATCCGAAAGTATTAACACATTGTCCGCCGCAATGTTAAAAAATTTAGCGATCCCCTGGCCATCTTCTGTTTTCATTACGATCACTGAAAGTTACATAAAGTAATAATATATTACGATTTTTTTTTTACCTAATTCAGGTGACAAAGTATATTGTCACGTAGACACAGGTGAGATGATTAAGTGAGCAGACGTGAAGTATAGTAATGACAATTTATTAGAAATCCAACACTGGTGTTTGATCTAGCTGATCGTATATAATTGAACCCCCTCAACTGGAGAGCCACAACTTATATACAGTAACAGAGAACACTCTATATTCAAATTAATTCAATTTACATAAATTGGAACATTTTGGAAATTAGCGTTAAATCCAAGGAAAGAAAAACCCAGACCGTAACCCGCGGGGATCGAACCTAGGACCAATAGCTCCGAAGTCAGCGTTGCTACCTCACAGCCACATAATGGACGAGTAATGGAAAATGTGGCAATATTTGATAAGTGAGAATCACGTATGCACCGTGCGGCGTCTACAGGCTTTCTTTACTGTTTGGGGCTGATCAAGGCACACGTGATTCGCACTGACATGTTCCAGCTCGTAAACTTATTATATATATACAAACAGTTATGTTCGTCGGAGTAAATTTATTGTAGTAATAAATATTATTGTAAACTGCCCTAAATATGGAGACTCTACAAAAAAGAACAACGCTGCTTAGAAGACATTATAAATGAAATTCTATCTGTTGTAGTTTATTAATTATTTCAACTTTCTTTTTCATGTCTATTTGTCATTTTTATTAGTTTTTCAATTTTTTTATAAGAGATAAAATTATGATTTGACGCATGTGTAATGATAAATATCAAAATAAACATTTAGATCCACTGTTATAGTGTTAATCCATTTTGTTGAAAGTCTAACGGATTAATTACATAAGTTTATTAAAGAGGCCCCGTACGTCCATTACCCATAAGCGCGTCATTCAGACATGAATCACGAATGAGTTATGCAACCTGAAAAAAAAAAATTCAATGCGAAGCAAATATGATTCACGCGACACGTGGAAGAAATGTCATGCTGATCGTACAGAGGTCAATATGTTAATAACAAATTAACCACCTTCAATATAAGGAAAGGAACCAAAAACTGTGGGTTCTTATCTTCTATGGGATAATGCATAAAAGGGCCAGAGATTCTATATCAGCAAGGAGAGTTCCGATTTTGACTCTATTGTTCAGAATTTATATTGAATTTAAATTAAATTTCTTGCATTGCCTTGTTTACTTTTAAATTTCATATTAAAATATATATAAAATATAAGCTAGATTTAATTTTTTTAAAGTTAGCTTCAGGTCACTAATTTGACAGGAAAAAGGAAGTGAATTTTTTTCGATTTCTGATAATATGTATTTATATTTGTGATGTGAAAATAAAAGAAAAAAGTATCTTATTGTAAATTTTAAGAGAAGCGTCTCTCAGTTTTTTTCTATTATTAGCATTATAAAATATTGAAAATCTTGATAACTTATTGACTTGATAAAGAACGCCACTCCATACCCCTGTTAATATTACACTTATTACCTGCCATACACCTGCGATAATTACACTTATACTATACAGTTGACTGGATATGGGATTGTGGCTGAAAACAATTTCCCTATTAGCAAGTAAACACAAAAGCTGCGAAGCTAACAATTAAGTGAAAACACCAATTTAAATGTAATGGCATTGCTGCAGAATGTAAGGAGTTCATAACGTATCTTACCGAGCAACAAAGATATCTAATTTTACTGCATTCGAAATCAGAATTTCGTGATTCGTAATTTATTAACTATTAGAGTAGAGTATTAATGAATTTGCCTCACTTCATTCATTAACTATAGTTTCCAGAACTTTAAGGGCCGGTGCACACCAGCCGATTTGTGTCGTTGAGCGGTAAAATATAACAATAGTAACCCACGTGCCCCCTTTGTTGCCCCACAGGGGGAATGGGGGTTCCTATTGTTATATTTTACTGCTCAACGACACAAATCGGCTGGTGTGCACCGGGCCTAAGCAAACGATTAACTGACGGGAGCAGGCCAGAAAAACAAATTGAATGCATGAAACCGTAGAAGAATGCCAGGAATGAGAAATGATGAGCTCCTAACGAGAGAAGGGAATGTGCAAGTGTCTCGCAATTCGCGAGGATGTACTTTAAAAGAAAAGAAAGAGAAGTGAGCGAAAGCTCTTTAGATGCGTACGCTGACGTAAACAAAGTGTGTGTTTAAGGACGTCGACTTGCTTTTAAAAAAGAAAATTCACGAACAAAAATAAAATTGAGAAAATAACCCCTCTCGCACAAATCACGGAGTATACGTTTTTTGCTAATTGATGTTCTGTACCAATCTACATCTGTCTTCTTCAACAACAAACGCCGTGATATATATTACCGCTACTCTCAGCTGGAAAAAAGAATTCAAGAAGGAGAAAATGAAGTGAAGAGAAGAAAAAATAGTTTAAAAAAATATGAAGAAACCGTTCTTTACACTTCCGCCATTCTTAGCTCTAAAGCTGGTAGACTTTTACGATGCTTTTATTTTAGAAAATTCTTTGGTGTTTTAACTTGGTTTTCTTGGCCCAGCTTAATAAATAGAAAGATGCTTTTATTCTTATGGGTTTTTTTCAGAAGAACGACAAACAAAAGTGAACCGTTACAGTACGAAAATGATGAGGCTATCGTTGAAAAGACCGAAGATTTGTTCGCAAACGTTAAAAACGTTCCCCCCTCCTTTTTACAGTTTAATGCGTGCCGTTCAGGACTGTTGAAAAATTAAGTGCCGAAAGACGGATGAATCGTCTTGATTTGAAGACTTCAAGTAAAAGGAAGCAGACAGCGGGTTAAAGAAAATATGAAGATATGAATCAAATGCAGCTGATTCAACCAGGTTTTTTCCGGACTTCCCGCCATCCTCTTTTCAAAGTAAATAGAGACAGTGTGATTAATTAAAAGCAAAGATTTTAAACATTTTTTTGCATGCCGGAATCTTTTTATTTAAAAAAAAATCCAAATTTAGTATGTTCTTTCACAGCTTGAATGCACTCTTTTACCTAAATGGGTAAGAACTTTTAAATGCAGATTTCAAATATACTTTTATGTTGCTTTTGTACTGCGCAAGTATTGTTTTCCTAATCTTATTACAAAATCTTAATATATGCTTTTTATTAGTCAGATCAAGTTATAAACAGTTATTAATTATAAGACATCTAAATTTACTACATTAAAATTGTATCTTTTGCGTAAATAATTCTCTTTCGCACGAGTACCAATTCTGATTAAATTCTGCATTAACGATCTGACACTACTTTCATTTCCACTGTTTAATTAATTAAATGGTTTTCAAACAACAAAATAAAACAACGAGAATAGCTAAATTATCTTTTCCATTATTTTCAGCACGTATTTTAATTTGCAAAATCACTTACATTAAGGTTTCAGAAATCAGATGCTTTGGGAGAAAACACATCATTGCCAGTACCTTTAAACACGAAAGTCTTCTGTGCTGGAGCATTAAAGAAAGCTGCAGATTTTGTTAATTTCATTCAATCTCAGTTATGTATTTTGAAAGTTTTATATTATAAGTCCTTAGCTGTTTATTTTGATTTCTTAACTGAAGTTCTACAATGTTTGTATATATTTATTTTCTTGCACAACAGTAATATTTTTAGGATTAGTAATAAATATTTTTTAATATTGAATATTTAAAGCTTCCCAGGAATTTGATATAGGTATTTTTTTTTCAAAAATATTTTTCGTTAGTTGTATTTGCAAATCTCTATAGTAATAAAGAAAAATGTGGGTCTTGGCGAGA
The DNA here is from genome assembly GCA_013235015.1 of Araneus ventricosus. Classification (NCBI taxonomy): domain Eukaryota; kingdom Metazoa; phylum Arthropoda; class Arachnida; order Araneae; family Araneidae; genus Araneus; species Araneus ventricosus. The sequence goes on from BGPR01003728.1 coordinate 71,874, forward strand.
TTTGATCTGTGACAATTGTCACAAATATACTTTGAAGGGTGACTGTGCGCACCTCGCTTGACTTTTTTAGAACTTAGATTTTTATTAATTAAGAATCAAGCAACATTTTGCCGTTTTCGGGTAGTAAATTCAGGAGACATTTTTGCACGAAAATGACTTTTACCCCATTTTAAAATACAGAAAATTGTCTTTCTAATGATATTAGTTTAATAATCATGTTATTTTTCTCTAATTTAACCAACTTTTCTAAATTATTTTTAAATATAATTTATAAAAATAATTTTCATTATTGTAATGAAATTCAAACCAATTCCATCGTTTAATTAAGTCGCTCGATCACTCTTTTTGTCCCACTATTAACGATATGGTTTTAAAATTTGCAGTCTTCGGTCATTAACTACAAAATAAACTTTCCCGTTCGCTTTCATTTCGTAGTATGCACACGCAATAAGTAATATACCTTTTAGAAACTGCATTCTTTTAAATTTTTTATTACTTTAGTTTGAATACTTTAATTGGTTAAATATTGTGTTTCGTTCTCTCCTTAATATTTTTAAAACTATATTCGTATTAATTGCTGTGTTCACCATGTTCATGTATGCTAGTTTCATGACGTAATAAAGAATAAATATTTAATAGTTATGGTGTCCATTTTATAGTTTAATAACCCAAAAATATAATGTTCTGAACGATCAATCTGGTCTTCAAAGGCGGCTAGTCTCTAATTATAATAAAGGCGAATGTGTGTGTTTGTGTGCATCCGTCTGTTTGTTTCAGTGCGTCTGTCTCACACACACACATTCTTCTTTATTATTAGTAGAGATTTTGACACAAGTTGCTAATGGAAAATTGTAACACTTTCATAAAGTCAATCCTGAATGCATAAAAATTCATGGCCCAGCACAAATTCAGCACACATGAGCTCTTGGTAACAGCACGCTAAAAATTTATCCACGTGTTTCATTTAAACTGTTCGTGTGTGCGCGCAGTGTAAATATCATAAATCTTCAACAAAAGAGCGCATTCCTTTTCAGTGAAAGCTTGACTTTTAAAAATTTTAATTGGTATCGTTTTCTTCCAAACTTTTTCATAGATTAGGCAATTATCTGCGACACCAATGTCTACTTATTTTAACTAAGTCAAGGTCAAGTGTACAAAATGACCTCAATAACCACAAACATAGTTATAAATTTATCGGACTCATGAAAAAAAGAGCCTATAAATGCAAAACATACTATGGTTATGGTAATTAACTGAAAATATTTATGTTCTACTTGGATTAGAATTCCATCACTCCAGGCTATAAATTTGTACGGCAAATACACAAAACTCCATTGATGACGAGTCTATTCATCTTTCCTAATTTTCTTTCACAAACGAACCACTCCCTTATTTCTTCCCGTAGTTCAAGTTTTGCAACAACTATTTACGACAGTCTGCATAAAAAAGCGATATATATCATCTACAAAGTGGAGAATTCTTTTTTCACAGAAAGAAATAAAGGATGTCCGCAATAGTTGAAGCAGTTGTCGCAGTCGACAAACGATCGTGTCTTGTCTGCAATTCTCACTCGTAAAAGCGCCCTCTGGGGCCGAATTTATGGCTTGGCGTTCTCTGTAACGTAGCAGTCAAAACAGAAGGTCATGAAAATTGGATGAATGAGGAAAAAAAGAAAGTTTGAGTCGTGAGGTTTAGGGTTATCGCTACCCCGAGACAATTAATGTGAGAGAATCCACGGAAAAATCACTATATATCATACGATCTCCATCACCGAGGCACCAGGCGCTTCTCGGTGTCAGTTTACAGAGCGGAGGTCCATCGCCAATTCGGTGGAGTTTCTCCTTTTTGGCTGGCTAAAGCTGAAATTTGGCGCCCTGGGATGCCCCACTGATTCCAAAACTAATGCCTGAAGAAGAACAAATTAATCTATTAAAGAATAATTTTTCCTCTTCGTGTACAAATTATTCTTTAACAGATTAATTAGTTATAATTTGTCAGTAACTCAGTAGTGATTAGTAACCGAGTCATAAATGCAGATCTTAAATTAGGTGTGTTATCCGAAACGTATGTATAACTATACCATTGATTATTTAAAAAAAAAATGTCGAAAATGTTATTACTAAAACTCTTAGATGAGTGTATTTGAATCTAACGAAAATAGAAAAAATAACAAAAATTTGCTAATTATTTTTTAAAAAGGATAGAAATAATAAAAAAAATAAAACGTTGTATCTGAACTACGCATTGTTAAATATTAATTTAATTCTTTTTCCTTCTGTCTTTTGCACTGATTTATGAAACATTTCTTCAAACCAAATCTATAAACTAATAATTGTCCATTAATGACCAATTATTTATGCGTACTTAACTTTGAATAGCTGCATTGCTATATACTGACTGCTGTATACTGAATTATCAATAACAGATCATTAATGTTTACACTGAACAAGCTGTACATTACGCAAGACGATTTCGAGAATCTTAACAAAATAAATTCATCAAGAATCTCAAGGCTCAGTGCTGTAGACAGAAGTAATATATATTTAACATGGTTTCAAATTACTTAGTTGAATATCACTCAATGTGTACGTGACTCACATCCAGCTTTTGAAAAGTTTTCTATGAAGTGTTAGATCGAAACTGATTATACTGGTTGGAATTTTTAAAAATAATAAAATATCAATGTTAGATTTGCGTAACTAGATTTAGCCAGAAAAATCGATTCTTCAGCAAAGCTTCTAAGAGGGCAATGGAGTTTAAATTATCAGTGATAATAAAATCTATCGTAATAAGATCCTCAAGTTGTTCTTCGGCAGCTTCTTTTAAAATATGGCCATTTTGATGACTTGCTGGTCAAGTCTCAGCTTCGTGATCGGAATGTTTCTCGAGTTCAAATTGAATTCTTGTGAAAAATCCATCGCGTGCACCGGGACAGCTGTGCAGGTCTATCATAATGGTGTGGCGTGAAAATTTGGAAAATGATGTGCCAGATTAGGGTCCATCCCTGTTATCTGGCCAAAGCTTAAAATTATGAGGTTCTTCCTTACCGTTTGTAGATATAAAGTAGATATTGGCGTTGCATTTCAGTAATCGATCATACTGAGATCGAACAAAAAGCGGATGTTGTATTAAACAAATGTTACCATTTATCGATGGGGTTTTTTTTTTCCATTCCAAAATTTCTCCCTATCATATATTCTGCTCATTCCCTTCAGACTGTAAAAGACTCTTTGAGCATTTTGTTATTTTTAAACCTCCACAATGTGGATAGTTCATTTTTTTTTCTCCTTAGATTCCAGTTACGATGAGTGTATTGTATTCATTCTACTTTAACCCTTTGACGTACAAATTCATTTAATTTCCTAATTAGATGACGCATCCTATTTGAACCAATCACTGTTATTTCAATCCGTATAAAAACGTAAAGGTCACCTGAGTTGTTTAAGCATGTCCTAGTGATTTTTGTCTTTTAAATTAAATTCCACTGTAAGATAATTAAAGATTTAAAAATAAAAGGGGTTAAATTTTCCGTTAAAATAAATAACTTTATATCTTATTCTTTATGTGAGTAGATGGCCAGATGAATGTGTATGGATCAATGCTTGCCGAATTTCAATGATTGGTTAATGTCTATTACAAAGCAAGCACGTGATTATTTGATCGTTATGAAGTACAGCAACCAAAGCTCTATTTCAAAATTGAACTTTTCCATAGCGAAACATAAGTTTCTTAAAAATGTGTCCATGAAACCATCAAATCAAAACATGCAGCTAAAATGTTGGTTTCAATGAGAGATAATATTAGAAAAAACCTTTACAGTATCAACATTAAAACTTCTGAATCTGCCATTGAATACAGTTAGCAGTAGGGGACTAATTCCAAAATACACATTTGAGGCAAGACTGTTTTCCAGAACATACAAAAAAATATCTGTTGCCACGTTTCAAAAAAATATTACTTTGAAGCAGATGAGATAAAATAGGCAATGCAATGAATACTAAAGCGAAAATTCTGCTTTGGAATTGAATTCCCAAGAAAACAATTTATACTACCACAACCGTAACAATTGCAAACGAACGTGAATAAAAGATTTGCTGAAATAATAAGATGGTTTGAATTTTATTTACAACAATAAAAAAAATTGTTACAATTCATGTTTTAAAACATTATTTATTGTTGTAAATAAAATTTGCAACAATAACAGATTGCTACCAGTACGCATGCGCATGAGAATCGGATTAAAGGAAATTGAATATGCAATTTGAACGCCTCTTTTTGACGGATTTGGCCCAAAATTTTATACGGACCTACATTCATGACGATAAAACTGTGTACCAAATTTTATCCATCTATCTATTCAAGTTTTTGAGTTATAGTGTCCACATGACCGCGGGCATACAAACAGACAGACTTCCCGTTGACGGATTTTGTCCAAAATTTGAAAGAAACCTACAAATTATGTTTAAAGACCACATACCAAATTTCATCCCCGTAGCTCTAATAGTTTTTGGGTTATCGTGTTCACAGACAGTCAGACATGATTATAAAATTTTTTTTTCGAACTCAGGGAGGTCTAAAACGTGGAGATTCGTCAAAATCTCGAGTTCGAATTTTTTGATGATTACAATACTTTCTCTCTGTATATTCGTATACGAGAAAGTAATAAAATAATGCTATATTTTTAATATTTAATTACTGTATTATAAATATTCTGTCGTGTAAGTGTGTGTTGTTGCACGGCGTACGACACACACTTTGATACAGACTGTAATAGTGAACTCGAAAGCCATAAAATCATTGTTGGCGATCGAATGCGTAATTGCGTCTAATTTAAACTCTTAGTCTCGATGCTTTTAATTTCGAAAATTTCCCCATCTTCGACATTTTGCAATTTTCTTGGATTTCTAGTTTTCATTCATTTTATTGTCTACTACGTATGATCGTAAACGTACAACCGAATGCGTTTTCAACAAACTCCATTTTTCTCGAACTGTCGTTCAAAACGAAGATGATTGGCAATTATTTTTTGGTAGGTCCCCTTGCTTTTGAGAATTAACCCACTTTCAACAAAAATAATAGAAAAAAACTTAGAAATGTTGTTGATAGCTAATTTCCATGAAATTTCAGCCGATTTCTTTGTCAATTTGATCAGTACAAAGACAGCCAGGTTTCCTGAAAATCTTAAAAAAGAAGCAGAGCAGCTCTTGAGATTCTTAGCCTGTTTCTTATATTATACAGTATTGCTAGAGTTACCATAATTTTTTTTGGTTGCAATCCGGATACGCCGGGGGGGAGGGGGTTAAAGGTTTGGAGGAGTAAAAGTATAGTATAAAATTATAAAAACTGCAGACCAAAGACCATCTTTCATAATACTAGCACAGAGTTTGAGGAAGTGAAAAAAATTTAAGACGTCAGTATGCAAAGAAGATACAACTTTTATTAATGTTTGGTAATTCAAAAATATACTAAGGAAAAGCAGAATTAAAACAAAACTACCACAACTTTTAATTTTCAGTTTGAACTTGGGCCTGGCTCTTCCACTTTCTCTTCAATGTTGGATGTAAACGATGAATTTTCTTTCATTGGCGGAATGTCGTCAGCTTTTTCGAATACGTCAGATTGTCTCTATTACAACCAAATTTCTCTCTCGTCGCATTCACTGGCGTAAATCCGGACACTAGTCCGGACGTGAGTTTCAAATCCGTACTGTCCGGGCGTATGGTAACCCTAGGTATTGCTGTAATCATGAGGGATTCATCATAACTGCCGACCTCGGAGTTTAGACAGAATCTTCTGTAACCTAACGCAGTTTGTGATTGATACAAGATTTTTTTTTGTCAAATAAAGTTAGGCATCAAGAAGACTAAACAGAGATTATTTAAATTAGGACATACTTGCAAAAAATTCTAACTGAGCATGTTTTAAAATTTCTCTGTCTCAAGTCCCCACCCACCTCTTATCTCACAGGATTTAAAATACTCAAGTTCTGTTATATTAGACTTAAGAGGAAATTACTATATAAAATTTTTACGTATGTTCGTATTATTTATACGTATTTTCAGAAAGCGGTTTAAAATACATCATTTCTCATATCAATCATTAAATGAAAATAGAATATGTACAGAAAAGTAATAAACAAAAGAGACATAAAAACAATTATATAAACAATTTATCTGTTGCGCGCAAACGCTGCAGCATCCAGGAAAAATTGAAATGACAGATACAACGTTCTCCATTTGGATTCTTATTCCTTTGTTCTTTCAATCTTATTTCTTTAATTTTATTGTGTTCTATTTTTTTTCAGTTTGGTTTTCTGTCAATTAATTTTGTATCTTTATTAAATGAAAATGGTATTTAAAAAAAATCGTTTCTAAATAATGCAGGAGTCTATGCAGAAAGTTCTGTAAACTTAAAATCTTCGCCTGAACTTTTAATTAAGTGTATAGTAGACAATTTAAGATGATTTTATTTGAATTTCAAGCTAATAAAATTCACATTGGTTTTCATGCTAATCTTTCATAAACCTACTGGTTTAATTGTCTTAAATCTACAGTGGGATGAAAATCTTTTCTGAAGCAGCAATTGGTCCATCAAAAATAAGTTTCTTAGGCTTACATTTACACAATAAAAGTTGTTACCGTTGTTACTGAAAATATCGTATAAAATTGTAAAATTACTCATAGTGATTCTTCCCTAAATTTAAATTTTAGAATACTTAAAACCAGTACTAACTAGCAATGGGGACCACTCTTGGATGGTTTAACTTTGAAATCTTCCAAGTAACTATCATTTTGTTATACATGTCTTCTGTTAATAAACTCAGAAAATAATCATTACAAAAAAGTTATATTTAAGAAAGAAAAAATTCTTAATATTATCATTATTTGAGGAAAATCACTGGCAGATGTTTCATGACATACGGCAAAGGGAGAAATCAAATCAACTGAATATTGTTAAAATTAACAAAAAAAAACTTTGAAAAAATGGCATGTAAACCAGTTATATCTTGCAAAAGAAAACAAAGACGAGTTATGAATAAATGATGAAGTGAAAGGGTCTTTCATATGCCCCTCCTAGAAAGGGGGTTTTTTTTTTGCATCTTTATAAACATTGCGGGAATACATTTTATTGTGTTTAGAATGCGAGTTAAAACTTGAAAAAAAGAGGAAACAGTGACGAGTATCAGTTTTTTTCTTTACATTAAACCGTGTTATTGGCACTCAGAATTATTAAATATGTTTATGATATGAAAACTGTGGGACATACACATGACAACTAAGTTAATAGTTTATATTTAAAACAATTATAAACAAGACTGGTAAAAGCTCTTTTATTACTGCAGTGATGTTACTTTCATCTCTTATACATCAGGAGTTTTTGAAAAAAAATCACATGATTGAATTATTTTAAAACTGTAGCCTTATGTAGTAAAATTTTTGTCACGAGTTTCGCCTAAAAACGTAACTAATGCTTCGGTTTTTAAGAGAAGTAGCACAATGGAATTTTCCACGTTATTTTAATTAAAAAATAAAAACATTTTTTGCTTTTTTATTTAAAGTGATTAGAATTGTATTCAAAATAAATTGATAAATTCTAATCGAAGAATCTATTTACATTTAATAAAATAAGTCAGAAAGTTTTTTGCATTTTTTTGATTTTAGATTTAGATTGATTAGATTGATTTACTTCGATAAAGGTAGCCAGTGTAGTTTGATAGCACGATGAATTGATTGATTAAAGGGATTTATGGGATTTCTGCAAAGGCTATTGTTACCTATTCATTCCAAAATTCTTTTCAATCCGCTTAAAAAAACAAAGGAAAATTGTCATTAAAAGATGAACTAAACTATTACCTATCTGATTCGGTCAAGAAAAAAAAGGGTGCCCTACTAAGTTAAGCCTCTATCTTCTTTTTCTCCAGCATGATGAAATTATCAAGACATCTTTTGAAAATATACAGTACGTAGAATTCGATCGGACACGCAGTTTGCTATTATGAAAATTAGTTGTTTATCTTGGAATATAGTTGTTTATCTTGGAATATCATAGATAGGAACAAGAAATTTTTAATTCCGAAAATTCTGGAAAAAAGCCCCCAAAAAAAAAAAAAAAAAAACGGTATAAAAACTTAATCAACAATAAATTGACTTAAAATAAATTGTTAAAAACAGCACATTTTATTGAAAATCAGATATAATATTTAAAACACATGTGTGTGTTTCATCTTTGTTTATTAGCTAAAAAAATAAATAAAAATTTACACATGAACTCTGCAATTTTATGTTAGAGAACCTTTTTTCCCCGACTGCAAAATTCTTTTTATATTATTTATACCACAGGCTGGTTACAGTTTATTGAAATCGTCTGAGGTAAAAAAAATCTTCATACGAAAAATCGAACAGCAAACGATTTTTTCACAATACAATTTTCAGAATTTCTACGATGAAGAATGATTCTAAATAATGTTGTCAACCTTTACAGCTTTCGGTATGCTTGTATTATTGAAATTAAAATCAGTAAGTTATTTAGAAAAATTTAATAAGTTTACCATTACTCGCTTTTTCTACAGAAGGATTGGAAAACCGCGGAAAACTTAGAAATGTACTTTTAATTTTTTTAAAAACCACAAGACAAATTTTTTGGTTTACATTAAGAAAAAGTCTGTACAATAAACCAAATCCTGAAGGATAAAAATTCATTTTTTGTTATGTGGAGTGGAATTCGAATTCGGCAATTTGAATATTTCTCTTGTTCATTGAATTTCATATTAAAATAATACTAAAATATAACTATAATTCGAATTCATTTTGGTTAATTCGAAGTCAAAACTCATTTTTTTCATTTCTGAATTAATTTCGTTAATTAAATGTGTCCGTACCTTCTGTCCTCAATGATCGTAAGTGGATATTTTTTTAAGGCTCTTAATTCACTAAAGAACTTTACTGCTGTAAATTTATTTATTCATTTAAAAAAGCAATAAAAAATTTCTTACTTAAAAAAAAAAGAAAGAAACATTGAATACGTTAGATGCGAATTGTACTGCTTATTTTGAAGCTTTGTTACACAATATTTGCATTTAAAATGCTGTATATTGTTTGTTTATTAAAATTGCTTACATGTTTATCTAAATTATTATTTTTAAAATTATTAAAATTCTCAATTACAATTATTATTTCTTTATCAATTAAAATTATTTACTGTTTATTTATTATTTATGTAGTATTTATTAAAAATGTTAAATATTAAAAATAAATATTTACTGCCATTTTTAGTTTAAAAATTGTCGTTTTTTCTTGCTATTTTCATTTTCAGAACCAGTTTTTTTTTTAAGTTCAAATTTTTGGATAAATCGAATTTCTATTTTAGTATCATCAGTTTAGAATAAGCCGAGTTATATTGTATTACACTGTCAATATTTTAAAATAACCTCTAGAAATAACCTTAGGAAATCCCTAAGGAATTTGCCTGTTATGCGTAATGCACCATTCGGAATGAGATGTGGAGGAAAGCAACATGTACGCTAAATCTAACTTTATCATCATAAAAACTATCTTTCAAAAGCTGTTTAAAGGAAAGTAGAATGATAGGACAGAGTTATGAAGTTGAAATTTATATACTACATAGTACTCCAAAGTATACAGTATGCAATATAGTTGCTTTCGCAAAATATTAAAGAAAAATTCTAATGCTGATTGCTTCTTCCAAGATTAACTGCTGCATAATAACTAACCTGCTGTGCAGTAAATTAGAGTTAGTTCAACTTTGCATGGCAATCTGTATACACTCTTGCAACATTGAACTGAAATTCTTAAAATGGTAGTTGGTTCCCGATTAAATAACCGCATTCAATTTAATATATTGCTTTGAAGATAAGATATCGTGAGATCTATTTGGTAATTAGGTCTTTAAAAAAACCCAAACATGCATAGGAGCTCTAAAAAATGGAAAATGTTAGGTCTTTGAAAAATTATGAGCTTTGAGGTTAACCTTGAAAACAAAGGAACGCCAGAAATCTAAAAGGGTCGACCATTATTGCGTCAATCACATTTTGTTTGAAATGAAATCTACAGAAAAATTAAAAACAAACAATTGGTTAGTACTTCGTTGAGCTAACATTAATTGTTGCTGGAAATTTAAACAAATTACCGTCATCACCAATCTCAAATTGTTCCTCGTCCTTGTATATGAAAATTTCGGATTCTTACCACATGAACGCTCCCGTAGGATTAATGCCTCTATGTGTTCGTATGTACACATTGGATGAGATCTTATTTTTGAGTGTAAAAAGTAACAAGTGTTTTGCGATTTTGTTGAGTTTAAAATCAATAAAAAATTTCGTAAAAATAGTTTTTTGAATACACACATTTTATTATAAACAATATATATATATATATATATATATATATATATATTGGTTATTTTCTACTTTTACTATTTTAATTTATAATTCATTATTATAAATATTATGGAATCTTGAAATCAATTTTATCCTCAAATTCACTACCAGGTGGCGCCACTCCTAGGAAATCAAAATTTAATTAAATCGATCGATTAACTGATAATTAAAGTTTAAAAATATTAAAATAGTGTATTGTCATCGAGAAAACACAAGTGTACAAAATTTCAAAATTCTTATCATATCAGAAAGAAATTAAAAAATCGATTATAAGATTCTATCTTTACAGGTATGAAACAAGTGAAGTTAAATAGTAGTCCATAAAAAAACAATTGATTAGTACTTTGTAGAGCCAACAGCAGTTGGTTGTAGTAATTTAAACAAAATATCATTATCACCAATCTCATATTCTTCCTAGTCCTCGCATATGATGAATTTTTTTTTCTCTTTTTGCTTCTGCATGTAAAAAGTAACAAATGCATTTTGATATTGCTGACTTTCAAAAAAATAAACTATCCAAACATCAATAGCCAACTAAATCTTCGATGAATATTGAAAAAAAACTTTAAAAGAAAGAAACATAAATTATGACGGTAAATTTTGTCTTTGAACTGCGAAAAAGAGAGGGGAGGGGGAAACTATTTCACTATTTTTTTTTTTTTGTATCAAAACATATTTCTTATGCCCGAGCAAAATAGTTACGATAATTTATTAATTCGTGAAGCAAAATATATTTACACTGGAAAACAATGAAACAAATGAATAAATTTATTTAAGCGGACCTCAGGGGTCGCGGTGGCCTAGTGAAAAGGTCTCAGCTTTGGGAGTGAAAGGCTCCAGCTTCGAAACCCGATTCCACTGAAAATATGTCGTGTTTTGAGCCTGTTGCACGCTAAATCATACAAAGAGGGCGATCACCCTCCCACTGGTGCGGTGCGGCAGTTTGGCAGGGGTGTGACAGCGCAGGTGCCGTCCTCGTCAGCTGACGGCGGTTCAAAATTACGTTGTCCGTCCCAAATTATCCCTCGCGTTGCTTCAAAACGGGAGGTTAATATAACTAAACTAAACTAAGCGGACATAAGGCTCATTTGTTAAAGCCTCCGTGACCCAATAAGCGATATGGACCTATGGGCACGGACTAGACGTCCGCTGAAGTCCCGTTGTCTTATCTTCACATTCAAATTTTAAAACTCGATTGTCCATAGGCATAGCCGCTCCCCTCCCCCACCCTCAAAGCTAAACTTTTAAAAAAACCTGATTAATTGATAAAAAAAATTGAAGTCCTGGAAATTGATTATTTTTGAATTTTTAACGAAGAAAAAATGATTTATAACAATATGTATAAAAGAATGTGCAAGTTCTAGTTTAAAAATTACTTTTAATGTCAAGTACTTACGCCGTGCCAGTAATACATTTTTGTTACATTTTCTTTTTACAACCTTAGACACAATTAATACTCTTAAGGGTGTTCTGGTTGGGAATTTATTACTTCTTCAATAACTGTTAATGTGAAGGGTTGGTCTGATTAATTGAAGGATTCGGCGACCGCACCCCAATTATCATTACTTATCATTTTTTTAAGGTCGCTTCCTTTTTTATTTTTAAAGTGTGTCTCCAAAGCAAACAGTTAAGCAGCTACTTTGCCACATGTGGAAATGGTGTATGAAGCAATATCGTGTAACAAGTGTGACAGTCCGAGAAAATTTAAGAATCATCAGTGTGTTTTTAGAGAAAGGGACACTTGTTTCCTCACCAGAGGATGTACTTTTTAGAGAAAAGGAAAAACAACTTAAAGTAGGAAATCTTGATAATAAATTTTAAAAATAAACGAAGTGAATACTTAAAAACGAAAGTATATATATTCTGAATTTTTTAAAAATGCAGTATATGTCTTGTAATGGTTGGCTATTCAAAAAGCAAGATTAAACTTTTGGATGATTATAATTCAATATGTAACCACTTCACGAAAAAAAATAGAGAGTCGTCTTCTTTTAATAATTTAGCATGTAACCACTTTTAATGTTGTTAATAAGAAATCCAGGAATCAGATATATAAATATACCGTTTTTTTTATAGTAATCATTTTTTTTTCTCCGGTAAGCTAGTGGAAATGATCACGAAAAAAAAAAATCCATATTTTAGTTATATGACTCTCGGCTTAACCGTATCGGTAGAAAATACAAAATTTCCTAGATTAACCAAAGTTCATTAATAATTTCAGCATCTTAATAATTACCAGAAGTTATATGTAATCAATTATGCGCTTTGTTGAGATTCGATTTATGGTGTTATGTTTTGTTAGCAGGAATGTTCAAAATTTCAGCAGTCTCTTTGAAGGTGTTAAGAAGAATTTTAAGACTTTTCCCTATTGCTATGTGTCGAAGATACCTTGAAAATACCAAATTTGACGTTTTTACTAAAATATGAGCCTCTTTTTAAGGAATAGCTGTCATGATTGCTACACTATCGTCCTCTCTGGCGATACATAAATCTGATCTAGGAATTGCTAAGCATAATTTTTCCAGTTTAGCTTGAAGGTATAAGTAGACGAAACTAATTACTGGTAAAAGGAACAAGAAATCTGATACTTTGTGAACAAGAGACAATTGATTTGAACTTTGTATTCGAAATAGTAGCCAAATGAATTTGAGTATTACTTAAATCTGTGGATTATTTTATTGAAAGTTTGAAAAGTTGTATGTGAACAAAACAGGAAACTCGTCTCCGTATGATTTAATCCATCTCTGATATGGTAATGTGTTTAATGCAAAGACCACTTTATGAAATGTATATAAACTGTACAGTGCCATAGCAAGGGTGAATAGCGCCTAGAATACATTATTTATTTTCTGTCACCCCCTCCCTTCTCACGGTCGACTTTTGCCGGCGAAATTATAAAATAAACTCAAAAATATTGTCTTCGTGGCGCCTCCCAAAACTGACGCCTGGGGCATATGTACCACCCCATTCTTACACCATTGTAACTGTATACAGTTTTGTCAGAACAAACTGCTTAAAGTTTTGTGTAATCAAACTCTATATGTTTTATTCAAATCAGGTATTGAAGAATATATTTATTCTCTTTTATTTGACAAATCTCTGACAAATTTCAGCCCACTGGAACAATACTTCAAGAGTCTCTCAAACTTTACAACTTGCCATTCCCGGATCCCTGCACAGAACGTTCGAAAAGACACTGAAAGGGTCAAGTGGTTAAGAAGGACCACACGCGGTTGACGGCGAACTCTGACGGGATAAGACCCAGGAAAGGGGAGAAGTGTCAAACCTTCCTCTTTTCTGAGGGGTTAGGAGAGTGTCGGTAATAAATTTCGTGTCTCTGTTTTTCGTATTCGATTCTCTTATCTCCATTTGGGGTTAAATTTACATTGTGAGATAACACACGGACAGATCATATTAAGCTCAAAGAAGAGACGATACTCGTGTATTTTTTTTCAGATTCCAGCTATAATTTATTTAGTTCAAATTTATTCCCCATTTGTTTACATTGTGAGATAACATACAGGGAGATCATATTAAGCTTAAATAAGAGATGATATTCTTGTAAGATGACTTTTAAAGACTCGAGTGATAATTTATTTAGTTCAGAATTAGGGTTACCATACATCTGTATTTCGTCCAGACCTTCCAGAATTCAAACTCAGGTCCGGACTAGTGTCGGAATCTTCAAAATGTCCGGATTTACACCAGCGAATGTGGTGAGATTAAATTTGGTTTTAATTGTGAAAATCTGACGTATTCGAAAATCTAACTTCATTCCTGCAATGAAAGAAAATCCATTGTCGATGAGAAAGTTGATGAACCTCTTTATTCAAATCCAGCTCAAACTAAAAATGAAAATTTTTACAGTTTTATTTTATTCTATTTTTCGTCAATGCAATTTTGTTTTACCGAACATCAATAAAAATTGTATCTTCTTTGCGTTCTGACCTCTTAATGTTTTGTCACTTCCTCAAACTCTGTGCTAGTATTATGAAAGCGAGACATTGATAAGCAGCTATTAGAATTTAATACTATACTTTGACACCCCCTAGGCGTGTCCGGATTTCAACTAAAAATTTATAGTAAACCTGGTTTAGAATTGCTTCTCATTCGTTTACACAATAAGATAACACACGAACAGAGCCCCCATGCACAAGCATGAGCTTTTTGTGAGCTCACCTTTTTTCTTTTTACAAACAAATCATTGGCATTTCTCAAAATCTGATGATGTTATATTCTGTTCCTTCATGAATGGTTTAGAAGGATAAAATTTGAGCAGCATATAGAGGAAAACGGAATGGTTCATTTTTTATTGGAGGGAAAGGGGTCTGGGATCAGATTTATCCAGTGGCGTACCAACATAAAATGGCGCCCAGGGCAAATACCAAAATTGCGCCCTCTCCCCTCATTATCGTTGGAAAGGTGATTCTAATATTTTTCTGTTATTTTTTTTATAAGCGTTTTTTTTTTGTTTTGTTTGGTAAGAAAGGGTGCTGTTCTGTGTTTGGTACTGTTCTTAAAGGTAAACGGAATCGGGTATTTTTTCCGTGTGTCAGTCTCCTCTTATTGAAACTAGGAATGATACTTTGGAATACTAGGAAATACTTTTCTGCTAATTATTTGTCACGAATTTCGAAGTAGCTGATACCCAATCAGTATGAATCAGATACCGTGAGAAACCGCGAGGGAAAACCCCTACAGAACTAATCTATTTTAAATTATCTCCCCTTATCTCCCACTCTCCAGGACGCAAATCTTTGAAATGGACATCCCTTTGAAACGAGCTTCCACTTTCAGTTATGGATGAGGTTTTAGTAATCAAATCTGTAACATAATTCTATTTGTAATTTTGTAGCAGCTTTAGCTGGTTTCCGAGTTGTAAAAAAGACTGTTTCCTTTAGGTTTTACACTTTGTTGAAGCTATTTTAATTTTTAAGAATCTTTAAAATAAGTGCTTAAAAAGAACGAACTTTTTCTTAAATGCAACTAATTCATTCCTTAATTTTGCGCCCAGGGCATGTGCCCTACCTGCCCCACCCTAGTTACGCCACTGGATTTATCCCGTGCGTATGCTAGCACTTCAGATTTGTTTAACGTTATGGCTATAACAGAAAATGGAATTTTATGCAAAATAATGACTTTTTAATGATATAAATATTTTTATGCAGAAAAACTACTTATTATATATATGATAGCAGTTAACGCGTGGAATCCGTTATTTCACAGAATAACTAGGTATTTCATGAATTCCTTGGTTGAATACCTAGTTATTGTATGAAATAACTGAATTATACGCTTTAACGGTAACATATATAATAAGTTTTATATAAATGAAATGGGTAAAAATAGAATGAATGGAGAAACACTTTTGGAAAAACGGAGTCAAATGTTCTTTGTTCTTGTTGAAAATCGCATTTGTCCGTGAAATATAAATTATATGCACGAAAGAAAAAATCTTATATTAAGGGCAGCTTTTTTTGTTAGGAGATCCAATAAAATAAGGAATAATTATATCTAATAATTAGGGGCCATAATAATTTCGCGCTTGTATCAATGTTCCAGAAATGGGTATATATGCTGATGGGTTAAAGAAGAGATGATATATTTTACTTTTGAAGGTTCGATTTATAATTTCGTTGGTTTAGGATTCTTTCCCATTCGTTATTTTTTTTCCAAACTGAGACGAAAAAGTTGAATAAAAGTGTGAGATAGGTGTTGTGGCTTTGTATGATTTTAACTGTCTATCGCCTAGGTTTAAACTAAACAATGTTTTAAAATTATATAATTTTATATGTTCTGAAGTAGGGCGATTTCAGCAATAAAATTAAAACAAACATTTAATAAAAGGCAACAATAGCACATTGGAAACTTAAAATATAAAAGTTGAATTAAAAATTATAAGTTTGGATTTTCTTTTTATTTTAAATTTTTGTAATTAATAACTTTATAATGTACGTTTATGTATATATATTACTCTGTAAATTATGAATTTGTGTTCTAGTATTACATTTTGAATAATTTGAACGAATTAAATAACGGCACGATATTATGATAAATAAAAAAATCATTACTGATGCTGAACAATCAGCCCCATGCATGTAAATAGCGCCTAGTGCACTTTACTAATAAAGCATGAGTCACAAATTTAATGAACAAATCAATAATTTCTTGGAAGATATTGAAAAAAAGGAAGTTACATTTGGCATAAGCAAAATAATAATAACTTTCAATTTTTGAATGCCCTTAAAAATGTGTTACTCTAACATAAAGATTCAAACCTAGAAATAATCGAGGCAAAAAAACTAACATATAGGACCTCAGGCGAAACCTAACATTTAGTGTTATTGAACAGGTCAAGTAATGTATAAGTTAAAATTTTCGTATAATATTTATCAACCACTTTTCATGTAAAAAGATTACGAAACAGAAGCAAATATCTTCAGTATACAATAGGAACTTGGCTAATTTGAAGCTGATGGAGCCACGATAAAAATTCAATTTATTCAAAAATGTTAATCAAAGAAAAATGGATAAAAATGAAAAGTGCGAGGGAAAACGAGTATTTTGCAACTGAACATGGCAGTTAAGATTTATTTTTAATACTTAAGAGTTTGTAAAAATAATACATAATTAATAAATATAGTGTTAATTATAATTATTTTCGAAAATAATCTTGTCAGTAAATAAGTAATTTTAATAAACAGTATACAGCATTTTGAATACAATAACTAAACAATAAAACGTGAAAATAAAACAGTACAAATCACATCTGACATGTTTAATTTTTATTTTTAAAAAAAGTGAGAAATTGTTTATTGCTGTTTTGATTCAATATGTTGCATAGCAGTAAAAGTCCTCGAGTGAATTAAGGACCTTAAAAAATTATTCACCTAGGCTTCTGAAATGAAAACAATTTTTTACTATTTTTAATTTTTACTTCGAATTAACTAAAATAAATTCAAATTAGAGACGATATTTAACATTATGTTAGTAGAAATTCAAGCGACCAGAGAAAAATCTGAATTAACCAAGGTCCACTGCAAGTGAAAATGATATTACGCTTGGAACGTTCCCCGAGTAGCATACCACAAGTGGTTTGATATGCTACATATTGCTGGTATGCGCTATTTTCCAAAGTTTTGTAACTCTTTCCAGATATCTTTTCCAACTCTTCATAGATAAATGGACCTGAAATTCAGTTCGATAATCACTTTATTGTACTATGATCTTGTTGCATGTTGTTTTGATGTTAATAACTTAAAGAAAAGAAGAATATATGATAATTTCTTGGCAGATAAATTAGAACAGAAAAATATTACGAACCAAAAGCAAATATCTTCAATATAATTTGTCTATATTTCATAATTTAAAAATTAGGAAATCTTATAGACCAAAGAAAAATCGCATTTCCCATTTATTATTTTTTACTATTGGAGGTAACTTCTATATAACCTTAAGTACTTTGGCAGTGATAATTTTAAACAGAATATTGTGACAACTTTTGAGGAAAGTGATAAATTTAGTCCAAAGATAATATGTCTGCTATTACATATTTTAGTTATTAAGATCACTTGAAGTTTTGTAATAAATATTATCCTTGAATAAATGATTAAATGTTTTGATCTTCAATCAGTCAAAATCAGTGTCTTTCTGATTTCTGTTTCCTTGTACTATCTTCTGTGTATCTCGAGTTTCAACTTTTCTCCAAAAATAAACTCTAAAGCAAACTATCTAATCGCACGTATCTTTTTTCCTATTACTTTACCTTGAACCCCAACTTGTTTATACCATTCGAACGGACCACTGATCGCGCAACACTTAAAAGTTCTATTGTACGGCAAACGGATTTGTTTACGCTGCTAAGCCAAACAGTTTTTAACGAAGTTCTGTAAACACAACCTGAAAAGCAGGGAGAATGTATTTTTTGGAAGTTCGCGGCAGGGCATATGGCTACCATTAGGGTTTCCCGAATCATTTGTCAGGTAGCCTCCTTGCTGACAACTTTAGCAGACAAGCCACGTGCTACATCGCCAGCCATTCTCATCGATCAAAAGATTGTTGCAATAAAGAAAGTCGGGAATCTGGCATCTAGCGGAGTTGTGTCAATTGGAGCACATGGTTTCGAATTCAAAGAAAAACAAAAGGGAAAGAACACTTGGGCGGTTGGAAACGGTT
Organism: Araneus ventricosus; assembly: GCA_013235015.1. Taxonomy (NCBI): domain Eukaryota; kingdom Metazoa; phylum Arthropoda; class Arachnida; order Araneae; family Araneidae; genus Araneus; species Araneus ventricosus. Next base: position 90,445 of record BGPR01003728.1, read on the forward strand.
TTTAAGAGCTTTCTTTTTCGGGGTTTTTTTTATGAGATATTAATTTTCTGTTTTTTTTTTTTTTTAAATTACTTATTGTATTTAAGCTCCTTATTGTTTGCAATTCACATTTAGAATGAGATACATAGATTCGTATTATAATTTCTTCTCTGCAACTTTTTTTATTTTATTTTACTGGGTTCACAAACTGTCCTGTTCTGTTTTAAGGATAACTCTGCTTGATTTCGTTTCTTATATGAAAATTTATACTTCTTAATTAAAATTACAAAATGTCACAGTCCAAGTAGAAGCATCTCCATGTTAGTTAATTAAAGCGAATTCAGTTGAACGTATCAATATCTTAGCAACATATTGCTATTACGGAATCAATTGAAATGTCGGTCTATGTATTCTTACGAATCTGTTAACATCATATGTAAAAAGCAGTTTCAGAACGAAATTTTTCGGAAGGGCTTTTTGAAACCTAATCTTGGAAGTAAAATAAAACTTAAATTTGAAGGGTTTTTCTCAATGTTGTATTAGCATAGTAGTTGCAGCTTTTTTGTTTTGTTTCAACAGAATTTTTAAATCGTAATTTAAATGTGAATTCTCTCTGTATATATAAAATGTTTGCATCCGACTGTTATTTAAATACGCCCGTAGCTGTAATAAATTCTATATTATATTAAATACTCATTTTTTAAAATTATTTTTACGGCTTTTATAGCTACTGTGATTTTCAATTTAACATAAAATTTCACTTTTTTGAGGTAATAAACTCTCAAATAAAATCTGCACTTTCCTTCCTCTCGGCTTCTACTGTTTATTATTATAATTATCCGAAAGAATTTAAAATAAGTATTCTATTATCTAGTTTCTGTTTTTAAAAATCCGAATTCGATGTCTGGTTAATTTTAAGTGAATAGAATTAATTTTTCAAAATGGAATATTCAACCGTAATTCGAATATTTTTCTTTAGTTCGAATTCCATATATCGGTGTGCTGGTTGTCTCGCAATTTCACTTCAACCTTTTAATTTGAAACAAAATTGATATGATCTAAAATAACCATATCTTCAACCTGGAATCTCTAAATATTGCGTCAAGACTGCACAAAAAGTCGGAGAACTGGACCTATTCTGACTAATCAGAGCCATCTGGTCACTGTAGCATTTACACTTTTGATAAACACGAGCATACACACGGAAATGAATAATATTTAAAAAAATTATGGTACGAATCTAAGATTTTGTATTAAAATAGGGTGATTATATTCTAAGTGTTTTAATAGTTTGGACAGTGAATTCTTCAAAAACTGAATTTTAAAAAATAAATCACTCTAGTCTTGTTCTTTGTAAATTTGCTATAAAATGAACTATTTACTTAAAATAACAGTAAAAGAGGGGAACATTTAATTCAAAATTGGCACAAATCAGGTCCATATTTCAATCTAGGACAAAGAATCAAATGCAGGGATTGTCCTGACTAATCTGGGACTTTTGATCTCTGTTATAATCCGGCATTTTATAGCAACCGCCTAATGAGCAAACTTTAGATATAATGTTTATGCTATAAAAAATTCTAAGCCTTTTATCATTTGCTTCTTCATAGTGGAGCTATTTGTTTAAATAACAGTGAAGTAAACTTCGATGTCGGAGCAGTTTCACGATGCCCGAGTAAAATTCTTATCTTTTCGTGTTGTCGTAAAAAATTAATCAACTCTGGTAAATACCTCAGCACATGTCAAGGACCGGCAAGGTTAAAGTGCAGGTCATGCGGCATATAAGCATTCCCATAACCTCCCATAAGTCATTTAGTAGCCTAAAAACTTTTATCAGAAGTCAGCTAGTTTACAGAAGACTGTTCTGTATCAGGGAAGAAGACCTCAAAATTGACCCTTAAGAAACCTCCGCTGATGATAAGAGACGCATGTTTATTTGATAAGGGAGTGTAATCTCTAAAAATATAATGATAATGAGGAAAAAAAATTCGGTTAGATTTCATGCCGTTGCTTCTTGAACATTATTAAGAGTTATTGCCTATTATATAACGTTCTGATTTATAGCTTTATTTAGTAAATTTTGCTGCTAAATTTCAAACTCTGGTCCTCTTCTAGACACATGCTTAGTTCATATCTAAACAAATGAAATTTATGTATTTGAAAAGGGAGCCATCTAATTTCTAGTATGTTGAACTATTTATAGAGTTTATTTTAGCAGTCCTGCAAAGTCTAGCAAGATAAATTATCTTTGTTACAGAATTAACTAATCTTCAGCATTAAATTTTAATTTACATAATTTGATTTTCTTGAAATGCCGAATTCATTTGCGTCGGTGCTGAATTATTGTCATTAATAGTGTTTGGTGAAGTCCTAAAACTAATTACATTAATTGAAATTATCAGTATTAACTTCAAGAAAACTCATTATGTTCGAAATTCATCATTTGGAATAGTTTATTACCATAAACGAAAAAAAAAAAGGTTTATATATCATCGCAGAGTCGGTTTCCTAACTGTGGATTTTGTGACAGGACGATCATAGATTCGGATCTAGTGAACATGTGTAATATATGAGGACCCGATGCACATTACATTAAGGTGGCCAATAGTCCTCCTTTTGTAAGTTCTATCATCCTTCGAAAAGTGTATAAAATGTTTTTATTATGCATTTATAGTGTATTCTTTATTATTGTTGCAATGAATAAAATGTTACGATATTTTTTATGATTAATTTTTTGTGTCTTCCTTTTCATTGGGAAAAAGTTTGCCTCCTTAATTAAATGCGTCGCCTGTCAATGCCCTGGCATGAAAATTTTGAGAATGGGTTTCAAGTATCATCTCACTGTTTAACAACAGTTCAGAGTTGGAAAGTCCGCCCCCAATAGTTTATGTGTACGTTCAAAACAAATCAAACTTTGAATTCAAAAGGTTTATTATTATTAATATTATCACAACCGTGACAATGAGCATGAGGATAAACCTCGTTGAATCAATGTTACGAAGTAAAAGTAAAACAAATCCTATGAAGTCTTGCAAATAAAATTACGCCGAACAAATTAGACCAAGATAATTAAGCTGATGAATTACCCCAGATTTACAAGTTTGGGGTAATTCATCTCATCGTTTAGGTATCCAGATAAAAATTATATTATTTACACAAGCATTAATTTTATACTATAGCATATTATTTGATAAATATCCTTTTGATTTTTAAGAACAATAATAAATTAATTGTTATCATAATATTTTTGTATAGTTTTCTATCCATTAACTTTTAATTTCATGAAACGTAGTGTTTGCAAATGAAGCTTGGCGCTTGACTGTTTGTAACACAAGACGCTTTCTCCGAAAATGACAACTATATATTAGTTGACACCCTTATCAGCATTTGTCATTATCATGATTTGTCATTTCTATGATGTTCTAACAAATGAAATCATTTATAGACTCGTGTTCTACGTAATTTTTTATTCGCTTTAGCTTAATTTAATCTTATGCTTTCTTTTTGCTATCGCTTTTTTCAAAAATTTCATGTTTTTTAAAAAATATGTAACGCTAACATTTTCTTTCCTTTTCTTCAGACGAATGTTCCCAACATTTCAAGTAAAAATCTACGGTATGGATCCTATGGCCGATTATATCGTCATGATGGATTTCGTACCAGTTGATGACAAACGTTACCGATATGCATTTCATAGGTGAGTTAATGTTCATTCGAGTTTATAAAGCAAGAAATTACAAATTTTAAAGCTAGAACGAAACCGTCGTTGCTCGGAATCCATATTTTTTCATATGCCCGACTCCGTTTTTTCCCCCGACAAATATTGTCACTAACTTTCCCCAACAAACGTAAATGTCTTTTCAAATCTAGCCATTTTTATTTCCTTATAACAATATGGTTTGAAAGAAGACGTGAGAAGTTTGGAAGTTGGGTGTTTCTCGAGCCACAGTACCGAAGATTCTGACTGCGGACCATATGCAAGTGGAAACAACTTCAGCCAAGAATAACTGTGGATGAATCTCAAAACTTAAAGAAAAAGATCGTCGAATGTTAAAGCGAAATGTTTACTCCGAAAAAATGACCGCAGAACTCAACCAGCATCTGCATATTCTCGTTTCAACAAAAACGGCGTGGAAGGACCTGCACGAACGAAAAATCTCTGGCAGAGCAGCAATTCCGAAGCCTCATTTGACTGATATGAATGTAAAATGCCGTCTTTAGTGGTGCCACGACCACGAAACCTGGTCGAAAGACGCATGGAAGAGAGTGATATGGTTGTTCCCATTGATTCCCTCTACAGGACCTGTGTAAGTCCGGAGAACGTCTTCACAAGCGTGTGATCCAGATTGCTTTCATCCAACTGTGAAGCATTAAGGAGGTTCTGTCATGATTTAGACTGCTATCTCTTGGTTTTCTGAAAGCCCTATCATTACTCAAAAAAGCCGAGTTACTGGGAGTGACTATGTGGACATTTTAGCCAAACAGTTGCACCCTATTGTGGACACATTGTTTTCATCTGGAGATGGAGTTTTCCAAAACGGTAACTGTCCAATACATGCAGCTGGACCCGTCAAAGCGTGGTTAAAAGAACATGAAGATGAAGCCCACATATTACTTGGTCGTCTCTGTCCCCATACCTCAATATTATTGAACCACTGAACGTCTCTTTCGGAGAATCCTTTCCCGATATCCTTCTACGTCATCTCCACGGAACCTTTCACGATTTCTTCGCAAGGAATGGCTTAATACTTCTCTAAAGTCAATTAAGGATTTGTATAATGCAGTTCCTCGACGCATTCGGGCCATAATGCATTCTAAATGTGTCCTTATTAATAGACCTTTTTGTATTCTCTCTCTTGGAGTTTTTCCATTATTTTATCCACCATCTGTACTTCTACCGTTTGCGTTCTCTGTATCTTTTGGTTTATATATTTATGTGAATATCATTTCCCAATATGAGTGTTATCCATTTATTTTCGAATATAAACGAAAAGAACGAACGAAAGAAACGAAACCACTGAACCACAAATTTTTCTTATTGTACCAGCATAGTAATTTTTGGCTCTTGCGCCTTTAAAACCTACTTGTCTAAATTTTATTTATTCTTAATCTCTACTAATAATAAAGGAGAATGTGCGTGTGTCCGTGTGTCGGTCATCTACAGGGCAGACCGCTGGACCTAGAGCAACGAGATTTGGCACAAATATACTTTGAAGAGTGGGAATGTGCAACTCGGAGCCCTATTTTTGAAATTTTAATTAATTAAAAATTAAGAAAAATTTTGGCGTTTTTCCTTAATAACTTCCGAAAATATTAGAGCACAAAAGTTATTTTTACACCATCTAAAAAATTTAAAAATTATCTTTTCAATGATATCAATTATGTTGTTGTAAGATTTTTTTATCTAATTTTAATACTTTTTATAAAAATAACAATTTTTTGGTATAATTTACAATACGTTTCATTGTTGCAACGCAATTCAAACCGTTTTCATTGTTTAAACAAATATTTGATTGCGTATTTATCTTTCAGTGTTAAAAGCTGAGTCAATATCCTAATACATTTTGCTTTCATATTTCATTTCATCAAATTTTTTGTGGAATCTACAAACTAAGCTCATTGAAATATTAAGTATATATGAATAAATATATTCAGTAAGCTGAATGATTATGGCTGCTATGTTTTAATTCTTTTTTCAGCATGTTTTAATTCAGCAAGCATGCCGCTGGCCATAAAATGTGTTGCGCCATTTTAATGTTGAAATCAAATGCATATTTTACAAGAAGATTGAGAAAGTGAAGATGGCGCTGACAACTTGCAATTAGATGTCACATGACATGGTCAGTCATTTGACTCCGTTAAGGATATTTATCTAGACAATGAACAGATGCAATAATAATAAAAGAACATGGGTTAAATATCTACTACGATCTGCTTACGTTGTTAAGGGAACTATGAATATAAAATGATGTAAGATGCAATTGAAATTATATTCCCGGCGAACAAGCTGGTTGCCGAAGGCGGCTAGTAATATAATAAAAGCGAAAGTGTGTCTGCTTCTTACGTTTTCACGGCTTAACTACTTAACCGATTTTGATGAAAACTTTCAGAGAGGTAGATTGTATCCAAGGGATGGACATTGGGTATGTGACATCATCTTTATTTCAATATTTACTCGACTACAGACGACAATTAAATAAACGACAAAGAAAGGCCTCAGCGGTCCGCGATGAAGATTAGTAATTTACTTTGAAAATCAAACATCACGTGATTCTGAAGAAAACCGCAAACGTGTGCCATAATTTATTTTAAAAATCAACCATCACGTGATGCTAAAGAAAAGAAAATAGCGGTCAAGTGATCCTGCTGGGAAAAGAAATAAATAATTAATTTGGGGTTGTAAGTTTTCCTGAAATAACTCGATTCGAAGACGAACGTATGGTATTAATTATTTTGAGTGTGCAGCCTGCTTAATTTACGTAACCGGTATTTACGTCTTTTTCTGTCTGATTTGATTTAAAAACGCCTCGCAGGCGCACGTCAAATCGATCACGTAGCTCTAACATAAACTCGAGCTAAGAAAGCGAGCTGATGTCTACGCTGACACAAGAAGGCGTGGACAAGGTGCTCTTAGAGCTGTAGAGACGCCGGAACAGTGTCAAGCCCTTCGGAAGAAAGATGCTCGGCATCACGTGTCAGCGCTGCAGAGACACCTGAAGAGTAAAAAAGACAGACGTACCGAACGTCAATCAGAAAGGAAACGAGCGTTTGCACTTAACACTTAGGCAGCCTTTATGACGCCTCATTTAATTACGACCCATTGATTGACTGTGCTAATAAATGATTGATAATGATAGGGACAATGGATCAAAAATGACCCATTGCAGAGCGAAAATAGAAAATGAAAATAGGAATTTAATGAAAATAGAAAGCTGCTAGTATGTACTTCATTCAGTACTTAGGCTGCCAATGAAGCTTGCCCAAGAAACACCAAATTTTAACGTCACTTAAAATAGTGAACGCTGTGGAATGTTTCAGCAGTGTAAACTTTTGGTTTGGGACGAAGGTACAATGTCGCACAAATTAGCTATTGACGAGTTAAATCGAACTAGGTAAGATATTAATAACCAAAGAATCATAAAAACATGAGACGGATGATGGCTGTCTCTTTTAGACAGACTTTTTACCTATAATTATTCGGGGTCCTACCGGGCGGCACAGGGAGTTCACGGATGAGAAGCTTCCGGATAAGTAAGCAAGTTCTCGCTTCCCTGGTGGGTACAGTATTGGTGGTGTGTCTTTTAGGGCCCATCTTCGATGACGGGTCGTACCCCGGTAAAAGGGGGGTCGTCGCATGAGCCGCTCGTAATGGGGACTATTATGCGGGGGCCACAGTGCCCTGTGAAGTCGTGACGGCCGATCATTTACGTAGTACCGGGATGCTAAGGCAGGACGGAATGATGGCTTGTTGTGATTACCCTATAATTATTAAGGACACACCTGCAGACGAAGCAAATGCGCCTTTAAAGGCGACTCCATTATGAGAGCACGTCAAAGCATTTAAACTCGTAACAGATATGAAAGTTCAACTGTATAACGACACTGAATCAGGGCGATATGTGACTACTCTCTTGAAAATTGGTGTAAGCCGACTTAAAATATATTCAAACGGCATAATTACATTAAACAAGGGATTTTGCGAAGTTGTTCATAGCACAGAGGAAAAGATAAGTAAGATTTATCCTGAACTGCAAGCAAACATGGTAAATAGAGAATGATTGTGAGAAAGAGCAATTTTTGCGCCTACTAATGAAACTTTAGGACTGATAAATGAAAAAAAAATATTTCACAACCAGAGGGAGATATTTCAGAATATAAGAACGGGGGATACCGTAATGGTCAATGAAAAAGTGTTATTATATTCTGTAGTCTTTAAATCTTTGAAATTCTCAGGGGAGCCTTCCCAAGCTAAGGTTGAATGTCGGTGTTCCAGCACTGTTGATGCTCAACCTCGATGCACAGAGGCTTGTATGGTACACAGTTACAAATTACATATTTGAAGCGAAGCATCGTGCTAGCTACCGTTATTATTGGTGCTTTAATTCCTGGCATTCCGATAATGACGAAATGTTTGCCATTAAAGTTCAAAAGGTCGCAATGGGAAACTTCAGCATTTTTTAAAAACACGTGAAAGCCATCCGTATTTGTAGGAAAAAAATCATTCTAATTTCAAATATGCATGTGAAATTTTACAGAAAAATTTATTTATTTAAATATTGAGAGCGAAATATGCACTGAAATAGCAGGATTCATGATGCAATCCGAAACGCACTCTCATTGGCCGAGTAGATTTTGACGTCAAGGGTGCCTTCCTTTGCATACTTCTCTTTCGCTACTTCTGTACCCTGCTTTGAATCAAGGCGTTTGTACCAGCTAACATTTTAAAAGTGAAGTTTTTAGCTTTTCTACTATTCAACGTTCAATTTCACAATGGATATTGGTTTTGTACAAGGTAAATCGGATAATTTGCTAAGGATTGATTGGAGGTTTTGTCAATACAAGTGTCTGTAATCATTCAGTTCCGACAAAGAAACTGGACACAAAACGCCGGCTCGTAAATTATCTCATTAGAAAAGTTGTGTTGACCTTCCCTTGAATGCATTCAGTAACCGGAACAAAGCTCTATACTAAACAGAAAAGGCTTCGTCTTAGGAAAAACGGATAGGTTTTCGAAACCATCAAGCAACAATAAATTGCAGAGGGGCCCTCGGGCATTCCGAGAAGACGCCGCGATTTCTGTTGCACAAGAAAGAACGAAAAGATAAGAACCTGATTTTGCATGATGTATTAAATTTCGTATGCCTGCAGAAAAAAAAAAAAACAGGAATATATTTATTTCAGAAGTTCCGTTCAAAATAACTTCAGGTACGGCATTTTTTTAAAAACGCACCTGTGCCTTTTAAAAATTAATTTTATTTTATATAGTTTTATTTTACTACGCTTTATTTTACTATATAAATTATTTTCTTTGTACAAGTATTAATTTTTAAATACTAGTTTATACCAATTAATATAAAATCTGGTAAAAATAACTTATATAAAGAAATACACTAAAAAATTAAAAATGATAAAACTGTAACCACTTTCGTAAATTGCAAAAAAAAAGAAAGAAAAGATACGAACAAAGTATCTGTAAGTAGTAAGCCTAATTTACGGCAAAGTAAGCTTTTTTCATTATGTTAGTTAATTTTTGAATTATATAAAAACTATATAAATTTATAATAATATTCAAACCAGACCAAATGCGACTGATCTAGGAATTTAAGTTCTGCCATCAACAAACTCGAGATGCACGATGAGATAAATTTATCCCACCTTTTCTCAACTATAATAATTGATCAGCAAACTAACTTTTTGAAGACTAATTTTGATTTTAATACATTCATTGAGTATAAAGAATTTATTTTGCATCAAAAATTAATTCTGAGAATTATTTTGTTGAACTACAAATGAAAACGAATTTCATTATCAAAAAAGTCGTGAATTTAAACTAATTTTTAAGATATTCTTGTTAATTTTCAATAGTACTGGTAATTTTTTAAACAATATAAGAAACATTCGAATATTCATTGAAAAAGTTATGCTATAAAATAACATGAGCAAGTATTTTTTTTTTTTTAAGATTCTTAAAGAAGGTGGGATCTTCTATATTTTTACCCTTTGAGGGGCAAAGGCCCCTCAAATGGTAAAAAAAATAAATTCCATGTAATCAAATGGGAAAAAACTAATTAACATTAACTATTTGCTTTCAAATATCTTAATTTTTTTGCTTCGAAAATAGAATTTGCCATGCCAATTAATAAAACTCAAGGTTAGACACTCAAAGTGGTACATTTAGAAAAATACCGTTTTACACAAGGGCAACTATTTGTGACCTCCTCACGTGTGTCCAGATCACAAAACCTCCATCCTAGCAAAAGAAAGTAAAACACAAAATGTTGTATGCAAAAGTGTGTTGACCTAGATTAACAAGTTATCTACCTATGTCAGCATAAAAGTAAAGTCCTGTAGATATTCCAATTAGCATCAACCGTACTTTTCATCTCCACCTTTTTCACTCGCAATATATAGCGAGACATTAGCATCCTTCAATAAACAAATACAATAATTCACGAAGTCGTGGGTAACAGCTATTTAGTAAATAAATTTATGGCTCTCTAATTATTTTAAAATTATTATGAGGGAAAATTTGATTCTTCCCTCTCAAACGTTTGCCGACTCATTCATTACTGCGTGCAAATACAGTAGAATACCAACTATCCGTCCGACCTAACGTGGCGGAAGGGCGCATCGGATAGGTCGGAATTTTATAAATGCTTTCTTCCTACTCTAACCATACCGTTAAAAACACCCTTTTTATACCAAAAACCTTATTCCATTATTAAAAACATTATATCTCTTGGTACAAGCAAGTGCTTTACAAAGGTTTGTTATAAACTGCGCTGTACATTTTAAAATTATATTACAGAAAAAGGAAGCCCTAGAATAAAAATATTAAATACGTTTTATAATAAATTTTATAATGTGTAACTTATTTGCAGGAAACAAAATCGTGTACACTGGACAGTATGAACACATACTTTTTAAAAATAGACAAAATATTAACGTAATATATAGGTTTACTTCTTTTAATAATTACTCAAACTTGTTTTATTGTTCACTGATAAATTATTACACTAATGTGAATAGGGTGTCCTAAGGTAAAAGAATCAAAATTGACAGTTTTTAGTTTTTGAATACGTCCTGTAGATGATTGCGTCTGCCTTTTAACCTTCTACCACGACGGGAAGTAAAATATTCCTCATCTTATTACGGAAAATGTTTTTTTTTAACTAGGTCGGGTAGTCAAACATCTACTATATATATGTTACCGTGAAAGACTGAAATTTGGAGAATGTCGACTTTAACCGGTGAATGTCAACATTCACACAGTCGCTTGGTGTATGTCCAAAATATTTACCAAATATCCTTATTTCTCACTTACACCGGCAAATGTCGACATTCACCAGAGCATATCTGTGCTTGTCGACATACACCGGTGATGGTCCGAATGCACAAGAATATAATCAAATATTCGGTCTTTCACCGACGTATTTGGTATGTGTCGACTTTCACCGGTGAAAGTCGACATTCTCCAATTTCGGTCTTTTATAGAGTAACATATACATTACTTACAAGCTTTATTCTATATCAAAATCTCTGCAATGAATATTTTGTCTTTCTGCTAAGTCAGTTTAGCAAAACTGACCGAAAACAGAAGTATGTGTTGGAGTAATTGTATTGTGATGTCTTCGTAGTTCGAGCTGGGTTGTAGCCGGAAAGGCAGATCCCAACATGCCTCCCAGAATGCACGTCCACCCCGACTCTCCTGCGAAAGGAGCGCAGTGGATGAAACAAGTCATCTCATTCGACAAACTCAAGCTCACTAACAATCAAATGGATGATAATGGACACGTAAGACTTTTTTTCCTATTTTCAATAATACATATTTTTATAGGTTGATTGATTTTATTAATATTATTTTGGATATTAAATTATTAGCGTCCTTATGAAATTTATATATTTTTTGTAAATATGGTGTTTTTCACTTTCCTTGTACACGAAGCATGTGTAAATTATTGCAATCGTCAAAAAATTCAATATCGAGATTTTGATTAATTTCGATGCGTTTGACATCCCTCAGTCCCAAAACCTTTCTTGAGATTTTGTCTGTGAGTCCATGAATATTTAAACACTATAACCAGCAGACAGATAAGGAAAGAAAAGGCCCAAGGAAAAGAAAAACATTTAACACATTTATTTGCGTACAGTTTATCGTGGGTATAATTAAAACTAGGCTTTTATTAAAAATACGGGAATCAGAGAGAAAATATATGGCAATCAAATCAACATCATTGAATAAATAATTTTCGAACTGTAAGATGGCTTACAAACGTTTTTCGAATAATCGTTTCCAATGCTATTATCACAAAACATAAAATTATGAAATAAAAAAAAAACAGTGATAAGCTATTAGTGGAAAAATCAAATTTTGAATACCATTTGAGTATTTTTATTGATGTCAAAGGCGAACATTTGCTTGCATAACATAAAGGAAAAATCATTCACCACGCTATAAGTGACTTGTAGGGAAGTATAAGATAAAGTCGACGGCAGAATTTTCCCAATTTTTTGGGCTTCGAGCAATTTTTATAGTAAAGAAAATCAAGTATGCGATTAGGTAAAGTAAAATGCCTCTTCCTATTTACAGATTGGGACTAAAATTTAATACAAATCTGCATTTCGGATACAAGGCCGCATGCCAAATTTTATTCATCCAGCTGGTTGTATTCTGGCATATTTTAAAAATACTTTTGTCCGGTACTAGAGAAGTCTAAACGTCAGCATTCGTCGAATCTCGATAGTAAACGATGTGTGAGAGAAAGTAAGAAACGAAATAAAATAAATTAAAAGGAAATGCAAATAATAATTGTGAACACTTCTACTTCGTTCTATATTGAAGAACTATAATTTCTTAGCCCTTAAACAGGGCCGGATTAAGAAATCTAGGGGTCCTTAGGCAATGCAAGTCTCAGGGGACCCCCTTTTCTACTCCCCAACTTCCAAAGCCTGGTATTTTTTATTAATTTTAGATTTATCTCTATGTAAGCAGTTTTAAGTAGCAAATTTTGACAAACTGAAATATCGAAACATTTAACTGTGGATCACTGTCAAAACAGTTAGTTTCTATACATCGCGTTAAAAAAAATCAAAATTCAAATTTGAAAATAATTTTAAGCAAAATAGTAAATATCTGATATATATCTAAAATAACAAAACTTTTTAGCACAATCTAATTCTTATAATCTAATAATAACTTTAACACACAAAATTATAGGATTTTTTAAATTATAACGAAATATATTTCTTAAGAATTATAAAACTTGCAAAGCGTAATTAATTAAGAATGTTGCTCCAAAGTACCAAAACTGTTCCAAAATCCAAATGATTCTTGATTTTAATTTGAACAAGTTCGAGTGCACGGCCCTTGTTAATTAAAAAAAAGTACAGAATCAAATTACTCTGAAAATACCGCAAAAAAATCTCGAATCCTAGGGGAACCCTAAAATTGAGAGGCCATTGGCAAATGCCTATTTGATAATCCGGCCCTGCCCTTAAAGACCCAGTGTTGCCTTTGAGCAACATGTCCAATTTTGTCGTCTAAAATATTGAGATTAAGACTGAAGTTCCAATGCTTGTTGTTGCCAATGGGATACATATTGAAACTATTATCAAATTAATTTGCAACATATAGATGGCAGCCTGAGTGCTGATAAAAAAATAAAAGTAAATTGACGTTTTTCACTTCAGGCTGTATCTTTTTTACTTCGTTTGTACGCTTGAGAATAGCATATTTTATTCTACAATGTTGAAGGAAATCCTTATTTTTAGTTATTAACATTCATCTGTATTTGATATTATAGAATTTATTAAGGAAATATTTTTCTGAAATTAAGACCAGTTTTGTCAGTTGGTTACAAACTGTTTTTTAACCATAAACTATACTTAAAACAAAATAGGATTTTTCAAAAGTATTTTTCGCATGTTTTATTCAAGAAATGAAAGTCAAAAAACATTTTAAAATCAATTTTTAAAAAATCTGGCTTTTAAGGGTTAAGTCTGTAGGTAAAACTCTTTTGTTCCAAATTATTGTTGGTTTCAAAGACAACTCATCTACTCGAATTGAAATAATCTCAATGGGTTTGTGTTTAGCAACTAACTCCTCGCTGTATCTTTTATCACTTTTCACAAGTCTTTAGCGCGAGGCGTGAAGTAAAAAACACCAGCAGAAGAAATATTCGTTTCATCGCTGTCGTTAAACTGGGGCACCTCTTCAACATACCTCAAATCTTCTACCAGATCCAGCTCTTCTGGTTTGTAAACTTATAAAGGTTAAAAGGTTCTATTGGTCCCTGTAGGATTTAAAGAATTCGTCAAGTGTTGAGATACTTAACATTGTGTGGAAGTCGAAAAGTTTATCACTGAGCAGTTTATCAAGATGATGTTTTTTTTATCTGTTTGTTGAGTTGAAGAGGAAAAAATATGTCTCTGATCTTTTTATCCTCCTTTCTTTTTCCTTTTTTTGCTTGCATTTCTTTCTTATGATTATGCGACTTTTCTTAAAATCGCGGATTTTTTTTTCTGTCTTTTGAATTTAAATCTGTTTTAATAAAATGGCAGGATATCCCGGATTTTATTTTGTTCTATGGAGTTGAAAAAAATGTTCCAGATTTGTCCCGATTTTGAATAAAAAGTTCTGGATTGGCCCGTTTCTCATGAGCAATTATTTCATTTTAAATATTATTCCTCCCCGTTCTTTCCTCCCGTAATGCTTATAATTTCCTGGATTGAAGTTTAGAATACTGGATTCTTAAATTTTTCAGTTGTGTAAAAGATTATAATTCTAATTATTTTCAGATACTTTTTTTTCTCGAAGTTTCTATATGTCACAGGATTAGGTAAATAGACAAAAATTATATCCTACAAACAGGTGAAAAACTTTCGAATCGTTTTATTAATTAATTGAAGTCAAATGATTATTTTTAAGAAACTTTCTAAGATGTCAAATGGTTTTGACGATGCGTATTTTCTGACTAGCATTATAATATCGAAACAAATTCTGTAAGTCTCTTATTTCCTTTATATTAAATTAGGTTTTGTTTTCGAATGAATGTTTTATTTTGGAGAATACTCTTTTAAAAATACATCAAATGTAAGGTGACCAACTTTTTTCCAATGAAAAGGAAGACACAAATAAATTGAAGAAAGAAATATAAATAAAGGAAACATTTTGTTCATCGCAGCAAATAATACAGAATACACTATAATATGATAAATGCATAATAAAAACATTTGTAACGTTTTAAATTGGAATTATTCTTACATGCCTATTAATTATTATTTAAATGAGTAACTTTCCCATAGAATGAATATTTTTCTGTCAATGTATCATGTTCTAAAAATATATTAGATCCTTTGTACCGAATTTTACGCTAGAGTATCATCCTTTCACTCTCGATTTCTCACATGTCCAAACATCACCAGGAAGTGAAAATACCCTTTCAACTACTGCATTAATTCTAGGGCAATACAACGAAAATTGAAAAAGAATAAATGTTCACATGAAATATGTTCGTTTTTGAGATGGCTGAATATTTCCACCATCTTTCACCAATTTCATCGTGTTTATTTTCCTATTGAATTCATTTTTCAGAATTTAAATATAAATTCAGTCTTCTAATTTAAATGTTCAAATAGAGGACAGGAGGACAATTTTCGAGGGAGGACAGAATTTGCCAAAGGAGGACTGTCCTCCCTAAAGAAGGACGGTTGGTCACCTTATGAAATGAGACAAACCAATGTTGTTCCTTCATGATGATATCAAATGTGATGCGCGTTTTAAATATCGGAATCCGTTTCGCATCTTGCAGGAGGAAAAAAAGGACGTTAATTCACAACCCCGCTTAAGAGACAACATGTTCAATGACATACTTTATTCTATTGTCACGTGACTGTGAAGTTGTGTGAAGTGACACCATTTTGCATTGGCAAGTAAATTTGTTACGAATCTTTTCATTGCTACTATTATTATAAGTAAAATTTTGAAAAATTGCTTAAGACTTTCGAAAACTTTTCAGAGTTTTTCAAACAGTTCTGTTTTTCATAACTCGTTCATAAAAATGAAAGAACTAAACCTAAAAATCTTTTTTTCCCCCTCTCTTTCCTTTAAAAATCTCAAAACACGCCGACTTTCAGCGTCAGTCTTTGGGAAAGATTTATTGGATGTATACAAACTCTCCCTCGTGAAATGTTTACAGGAGAACCAAGTTTAAGCCTCGAAATCGGTAAGAGCGCACAGATGCAAAAGGCGGCTTTCCCTGACAATAAAGAAGAGATCTTTGTTTTTCTAAGGTGATGGAAATGGTCATTCCGCTTTGATCTTCAAGGTCACTTTCCAAGAAGGCAATTTTTCGATTTCTAGCACGTGTCTGGTTTTCTCGTTCAATATGCTCCATACAACAAGTGAACAAAGTTAGATAGATAATTTTTATTTTTTCGTATACGAAGTATACAAAGAGAGAGTATTTTGATCATCAAAAAGTTCGACCTTGAAATTTTGATGAATCTCCGACATCTTTGAGTCCAAAAACAAAACAAAAAACTTTTTTGGGACTATGTCTATCTGTTTGCCTTTAGACACGATAACTCAAAAACGCAACAAGCTAAGCGGATGAAGTTTGGAATTCGGTTTTTACACCAAAATCGTAGATTTCTACTACGTCCTTCTATCATTTCAACGAAATTCTCCAATTTAAAATCTGTCTGTCTGAGCCTGCCACAAATGAATATGTTAACAAAAAAAGTGACGACCTCGATAGAGGAAATTTTAATTCTGTAAATCTTTGAATAGATCTTTGTAAAATGTTAGACTAAATTTGTGAATGGATTGACTATCGGCCAATATTTTTATTCTTGCGTATGTGGATGTGATAACTCAAATCCACTGCAAGAAAATGAAGGGAGCACACTTCCTCTGATTTTAAAAGTAGAATTCTCTCTACTTAACACTGCAGGAGTATCTATAACCATGTATCCAAATTTCCCAATTAATGAAAATTAACTATTTTTATGTTTAGGCAGCGGCGTTAATGATTGACTTTAGCAAGTATATTTTCTTTCTGAAAAAATAAAATTCCTTTGAGATGCAAATTTTCTCTTTAAAATAATTATGTCTCTACACAAATTTAGTAGAAAAATATATCCGCAAACAACGGATAGCTATTTCATGTTTTATCTACTCGTATAGTCATGATAATCGAATGTGAGTTTTGGACCTCTTCGTTTCAACCGATTAGGTCCAAAGCAGGTTTAAAGTTTTGGAGTCAAGGCTATGTACTAGCTAGCTAACTAGGAGTCAAGACTAGACTATAACTAGCTTGTTTTGGTTTTGAGTTGTCGAATCACACATACAAGCGTGGACTGACCAACAGACAATCAACTAGTTCAGGGATCTATAAACTTTTTGGTCTAAGGGCCACACTGACTCCTCCACTAAGTCCCAAGGGCCAAGACCTATCTAAATCATCTTGCTCATGATGATAGTGCTCGCGGGCCGTAGTTTGGAGACCCCTGAACTAGTTGATCCAAAATTTGATACAAATCACGGATGCAAACGGGAGGGCTTCACTTTGACAATGGATTCGAGGTCCGTTAGGTATAAAACGTGGACATTCATCAAAATATCGATTTTTTTTTTTTTGACGATCACAATACTTTCTCTTTCTGTACTTCGTATACTAGAAAGTAGAACATTCATTGTTTTTTGTTACAAAAATCTGAAAATAACGTTATGATATTCTTTCTTCACGCAGATCATTCTGAATTCCATGCATCGGTACCAGCCTCGGTTTCATGTGGTTTATGTCAATCCGAAAGGAGAAGACGCCAGCCAGACGCAGAATTTTAAAACTTTTATCTTCCCAGAAACGAAATTCACAGCTGTCACAGCCTATCAGAATCACAGAGTAAGTATGAAGTCATATTTAATAACGAAGCTAAACATACTAACGAAAAACTAAATGATTTTTGTATGTCAGATATTGTAAAGTGAGGAAAATTCTCAACTAGTGCGAAGTGTTAGGGAAGCAAATAATAACTACAATAGTAATGGCTAACATGTACATTATTTGAGAAGGAAAGACGTTCAAAAATTATTAAAAATAATGAAATAATTTGTATAGGATAACGATAACTCAAATGGTACAAACTTTTTACTCGAAAACCGTAATAAGACAATATACGGCTTGACGTCGCCAGATATGTCCAGAATAAGAAAGAGAAATCTGTAATTTATAGATAATGTGACGGAAAGCAACAATCATCAAAACATATCACCACGCATAGTTAAATAGTTCTAAATGTGATCCTTATGTTTTTAAAAGTAATCGATATTTTTTAACAGAATTTCGTTTTAAATACCGGTTAGCAATATTCTTTATAATGCAACTTTGTGTTTAGAACAGAAATGATTTGATTGAGTAGAAAACTTTCTATATCCTAAACACGTCTAAGCACATGTCATTTACCTGCGATGCAGTCTGTCGTAATTTTCTACGCTGTCAACTTTAATTATCTCTGACTATTGTAGAGTATAGCTCTAGCATGGAATATTATTAGAAGGTTTTAAACAAATAAAATGTAGGTGCGAGGTATATTGAGTTTACTGGCGCAAAAGTCAGATTTGTTCATTGTGCACCACACACGTGGTTAAAAGAATAAAAGTTTCATAAAAGTACTTTGGGAATAGAAGTAAAAGTAAATTCAGACACTTTAAAATGGGACGACACTTTTAAAAGGGAAGTTTTGAAAACTGAAAATATGTCGAAGAAACGGAATCGTGACATGAAAATAAAATTTAAAATATAACAAAAATATTATAAATTTTATTAAAAATTGTATGGTTATTAAAAAAGTTACAACTTTTAGACGGGCTTTTTCTCCAGCCACGTCTTTCAGATTTCAGAGTAATGACAGATACGGGCAGACAGACAGACGAACTTTCCAAAGAGGAATTTCGCCCAAAATTTGATGCAGATCTACAGTTTTGGTCTAAAGACTTTACACCAAATTTCATTCATTTAGTTTTTTTCACTCCAGTTTTGGATTCGTGTGTTCACTAACAGAACGCCGCCCCACGTCCCTGTACAGTGGCGGCGATCAGGTGGCAAAAAATTTATAGACATCTAAAAGTATCCCGGGGTATACGAGGAAACAACAAAATTTAAAAATTTTGTTGCAATATTAGCTAGCTTTGTCGGATACTATTGTTATTTTATAATTCCTAATTTAGCCAGCTAAAATGAGATAAAAATTTATTTTTTTCCTTTAAGAGTGTTGGGGGGGGGGGAGGGCGACTGAACCCCTGGGTCGCCGCCAATGCTCCTGTAACTTTTATCAATCACAGCTACCTTACTGTTTGGATGGACATAGGACAAAAAGATGCCAACAGCACGCGGTATTCCCAAATGGTCACCCTCCCAAGTACTGACGCGGACCGATGTTGCTTAAATGTGTTCACACACAGATAAATATGATTCCAAAACTGGGGTTTTTTTTTATTATTTATTAGTGGAAATTCATCAAAACCTCGAGGTCGAATTTTGATGATTTCAGTACTCAGGACCGGATTTATACTTTTCTACGCCCTAGACCAAAGCACTTAATTCTGCGCCTTCTCCTTTTGTGTACACACCATAACTATAGAGATAGGCAACGTAAATGTGCCGCAAGTTTATTTAATGATGGAAGTGTTTAAAAATAGCATTTTATATAGTTTTTTCAAAATAATAGTGAAATTTGTAAACGTTTTATAGTGATTTATTTTATATTTGCGCTCTCCGATTTTTGCGCCATAGGTCATGCGCTAGGTTGGCTCTATGGGAAATCTGGCCCTGCCAATACTTTCTCTTTGGAAAACTTAATTCAGAAAAACGGTCTTTTTCGTTTGAAATGACAGACGAGTAAAGTTAATCACTAGTTTCTGTCGTGTAAGTTCTTCTTGATTTCCCTGCAGTGAGAACACCCTTTGGTAAACAGTGTCCCACACGACCCGTTCACCTGTCAGCAGTAGTATCATGCGAGCAAAACTGTTGCTATCTCAACAAGCTCGCGGGCGCAAAGCAGATGACAACCGATCAGGATCGTTACATCCTCCCCCGCGAAGAAAAATGGAACGAAAGCATCCGCAGTGGGGTGTGAAGGGGAAATTCCGACCCCTCACATTTATGAAAAGAAAAAGTTAAAAGCTGCTGACACTGACAGAGGGACAGTGCAAAGAGTACGGACCACCCCGCGTGTGAGATTTGGAACTTGGCATGGAATGCTATCCGTGATACTCGACACCCTCTCTCTAAACTTTTTGCTCTCCCCTCCCCCCAGATCAACCCCTCTGGAGAAGTGACTCGCCCTATAAATCAGTTTGTGTAGGACTCGTAGGAGATTTAGTGGGTCTCTTTTTCTAGTAAATGCCAGGCCTAACGACGGACCTGATGCGCTGCTGTGTTTATCACATATAAAGTGTTACTGAGTCATGAGATGTTTATGTTCACGCATCAGACGGGAATTTTCAACCAGGGTGGTTATCTTGAGTCTGGAAAATACTAAATCCCCCGTTCGTGCTGTGGCACACGTGGGGATCAAAATGAGCTCCTTTTCAGCGTTTCAGCAGTGCTAGTAACAGACATACTGAATAAATGCTTGTTGAGAGTTCAAAGTTTTTGTTTACTCATTCTTTAAAGTTTCCGTTTGTGCGATGTAAATTAAGCCTATGAAAAAATTGAGCAGTTTCTAATTCCTAATTCTCATTTAAGTCGTAGGACATAGTTTTGAACCATAAAGGTATTATTAATTGTAACAAGAATTATTTGGTTATCAGAAGCGGCCCGAAGTAACTTTACTAATTGGGGAAGGCTACAATATGACGCCCCCCCCCCCAACGATTTTTTAAAAATCCTGTAATGTCTGTATTCCAAATGTCAAACGCACTTTTACTTAGAAGTATGCAGTTTTTACCTGCAAATATGACTTAAAATAATATTATGGTGGTAATTTTTAAATTGCAGCTGTATTTAAGATTATATAGTTGTCTTATTGAAACTATAATAATATAATCAACAAATTAAAAAAATATATGACTTTATTTTTCAAGTGACTTTAAACTTTTTTTTTCTTCACACTCCACTTTAGAGCCTCTCCGGACTTTGGCGCCACGGGCAGTTGCCCAGGCCTCAGGACGCCTTTGTTGGCTATCATTGATTATGTAATTTCGCCTGACAGAAATATTTGCTGTCTATTTCAGCAATTAAATCTCTATTATTATTGTTCAAATTATAATGTTTTGACTGGAAGCAGTGCTAGCGTGTTTATCACTGCAGATGAGTTAACTCGTCCTCGAGGAATATTCACAGAGTTAACGAGTTATGGTTATATATTATTTATTTTTATATTAGTACTTAATATTGTATCTTTTTCATTTAATGCAGCATATAATTTATCATATAATAGCGGATGGGGTAGTCAACGGGTGCAGCAGAACTGTAATGTCCAAATACATGGCAGTCCTTTTATGGAAGTAGGATTTGACTTCAACCAATCCGAAACAGGCATCAGATTACTTTAGACTAAAGTAAACTGATCAGATTTTCAGAGCTTCAATCGTGCTCTAGAATCTTGTTTTTCCTATAAGAATTTAAATTATGATTTTAAAAAATATATGTAGCTCGTTTATGTTTGAATCCTTTCAAACGCTGTATAACTTCATATGAAACTATAATATTATAAAATAATTTTGGATCATTTCCTTTCAGATAACCCAATTAAAAATAGCAAGCAATCCTTTTGCAAAAGGCTTCCGAGACTGTGATCCCGAGGACTGGTGAGTATATATTCGTAGTTGAAATGGCGCTGAACAAGCCTAGCATTCTTTTAATTAATCTCTCTATATATAAAGCAGCAGTGTCTGTGTGTGTTCCTTATACATATCTACAGTTTTTGCCCAATCTTAATGAACTCTTCAAAACAAAAGAAAAAAACTCTTTTCAACTTTTCAAAGCCCAAAAGTTAATTAAAATTTCAATAAATTAAAAATTAAGCAATGTCTTGGCGTTTTTTTCGCGATATCTTATGGAAATATTATCTCGCAAAACCTATTTTTTCATCTTAAAGTTCAAAAATTACCTTTTCTATGATATCAATTACATTTTCATATAATTTTTCTCTATTTTAATAAATTTTTCAAAATTAATTTTATGCACAAATATGCGGAGATTAAACACGTCACGAATAAGAATACCGACGAAGAACTGTTGCCAGAACACATTAACAGAATTCTGGAAGACCACTAAAGAAAAGTTTAAAAATAGACATCAGGAACAACTCTTGATTTGGTTCAGTTATTCAATTTTTTACTGGAATTTTACTTTTCCAAGAGTGAAAATAGATCATTATGCTCCTAGTTTCCTGCCTCCTGCAACGTTTTGATACTAAAAAGACCAAGCAACGCCGGGTATTCTGCTAGTTTCACATAAAATGATCGATAAAAAATTGTGAAACTGGTCTTTTCCTAGAATGGAGATAATTCACGAGGCATCACAGTCACATTAATAATGTAACTGCTCTTGTCATTCTAACATCCAAATACATTTTGTCTTGCGCTGTGCTGTGACGTTACGTTACGTTCGTTTTCTTTCTGCAAGATGCGCTGTGGATCTCAGAATTAAACCTCACAGGCGCATTTGACGTGTATCACGTTACCATTAATTGATTCTGTGACAGGAATTAAATATTCCGAATTCCTTCGTCATCTAGCTACTACGGGTTTTACGTCATAGCAAGTATATTGTTACAAAAATCGCCTGGTGGGTGTACGTGAATATAATCCAACCAGCAGGATTATATATATATATATTCCACTGAGTTTTTTAGCAAAACTCCAGGCACAGATAACAAAACTAAACAGAACTTGTATAAATTAACAGCAGAGAACACTACTAAATCTTAATCACTGCTCTTTCAATAGCGCCCAATGTCTTATTAGTTCACCAGCTTCAATGCTGACCGAAGTCTGACTCTCATAGTTTGAGACCTAGCTTTTATATCTTTTCAACAGGAAGTGACGTAGACTCTAAAAGGTTCTTGATATTTCTAGCTCCCAGTAGAGATAGGACCACAGTTCAGGATTTTTCTAGAAGATTCCTTTTGTTGTCAAATTTGTTGCCAAAATGTGCCATCAAGTTTGCCGCCAAGATTAGGCATTTTAGGGAAACAACTTTACACTTCGTATACAACACTATATAAACTCTACTTAATTTTACTGTGGTACTCTACTATGATCTGTGTGTGCAGTGGCGAATCCAGGAGGTGGGCTATCGGGCTGCAGCTCTCCAGAGCTAAGCCAGAAATCTTGATTTTATTTAAAATCACTACAATTGTTTGTTCTCAATTACCCTTTTTTAAAAAAAATAATAAAAACGTGAAAACATTGCTTTCTGGCTCGAAAATTTTCTAGTCATTCCAGTTGTACTTGTAGCGTTGGCGCAGTCGAAGACATTTTTTAGCTAGTTACTTCATTGCATTTTTTTATTTAAATTAAAGAAAAGATTGTATTTTTTTTATTATTATTTTTATTATTGTCAGGTGAGTAAAGTCTGCAAAGTTAAAGTGTTTTGGTTTACATAAGCCATGAGGTTTGAGATTCGTCACGACGATACAAAATTTTTATGACCTCAGCCCCTCCCCCCCGACCCAAATCTTGGATTTGCCAGTGGGGTGTGGTGTTCTGTTGTTTACTTTTCAGCTTGTGTAGCTGTGGTAAGATTTTATTTCTTAGTGGACAAGCCGTCCTACGTACCTTCTTTACTTAAACTCCCCTTCTTTACTTTTAATTATGACTTTCAATAAAGCATGATTGGAAAGTTCATACATCGCTTATTTGAAAGGCACCTAATAGATTCCATTAATCAAATGACTCTGTCTTTAATTATGGGTGTCATTTTGAGAGATCTGGCGAACATTTGAATATGCATTTTAAATAATGACGACTTTTAAGCAAAGAAAGAATCACTATTGAAAGAAGAAAAAAATCTTCCTTTTCTGTCCCCATTTCTTAATTAAAGGAAAATTACTACTTACTAGAGTGGAATTTGAATAATTCGAAATTGAGGGACCAAAATGAAAATTCGAATTATTCAAAAAGACGAATTATCGAAACTGGGCCCCATTGACTTCATATTAAATAAGAAATTCGAACTAATCCCACTGTATATTTTTTTGCTTTAGTAGCATTTTTTTTCCCATGGTGTGTGTAATTTTACTTTTACACCATGTCATCAGAATGCCGTGTTGTTATTACTAGTTACCGTGCCAACAACCATTATCAGGTAGATTCGAAAAACAAAAGAACGCGATTTTTTTAAAAACGAAACTTGGTCACAGTGAATTTATCCATCTGGAGAATATCATCTCCTTCGCCAGATGGTGACATCTAAGGTCACACTTCAAACTTCTGTTCTCTAGAATCTTACGACGTACGCTGAATTTGTTTTTTGCTTGCCTTCCAGACCCCTTCCACTATAAGCAAGCAGAGAAACTACAAATGAAACGCGTATGTTTGAATCGGAGAGAATGCATTTTCAGAAAGAAAAAAAAAGACGTTGTGTAGTTTTCACAGATATATCTAAACATTGGTTAATAATACTGTTGCAGACTTTTCCTTTATGAATCTTTAAGTATGTTGAGATTTTTTTTTATTATTATTATGTTTCACATGCAAAAGTGATAGATGCTTTTCTTCCTGCGTTACTTTTCTGAAGCAGAAGGTATATTATTTAGGGATATTATTTCATACAAACGCCTGTTAATCGCATGGGATATTAATCGAATAAAACGTTGAACTTCATTACATCTATTATACATCGAGTCAATTCACGTGACGTCATAGTCCCATGACAAATATAAATGCGCATGTCATTTAACTTTTAAATGCACGTTCTAACTTTTCTATTTTGTTAAAATTAACCCTTAAATACACAGTGTTGCCTTTAAGAAACATACCCAATTTTGGCTTCTAAAATCTTGAGAATAAGACTGAAGCTCTAATGCCTGCTGTTGCCAATAGGATACATATTGAAATTTTTATTAAATCAATTTACAACATATGCTGATAAAAAAATAAAAATAAATAGATGTTTTTCACTTGAGGCTGCATATTTTTAGCTTTGTTTGTACGCTTGAGAATACCATAGTATTTTATTCTAGAATGTTGAAGAAAATTCCTTTTCCGTAT
>BGPR01003728.1:115373-129059 GCA_013235015.1 Araneus ventricosus
ATTAAAGAATTTTATTGATGCCAAGAACCAGAATCGTAGTGATGGAAGGGGGTAGCACAAGGTTGGTATTGGTGCTCTGAATGCCGGACTAAAGCGACGGGATATATTAGTGCGTATACGTCAATTTTTAAAACCAAATACAGAGGAACCTCGGGAATCCGGACCCCAGAAATCCGAAAATGTGGATAATCCATTTTTTTTTAAATTTTCTGAAAAAATTTTATTAAAAAATGAATAAAAATAACAATCAAGAATCAGAAACAAAGCTGATGTTTATTCCTAACTTAAAAGAAACAGTTGAATTGGTATTTAAGAATGAATGCAGCACCTTAATTAGTAGAAACAAAATCGGTTATCTTCTTTTGATGTAAGGATCTAAACCTGCTTGACGATGCGAATCGTAGCTACGTCTTTCCGTACTCTTTCACAGAGTACTCAAAGTCAGAACTTTACTGCATTTGGTATATCAAGAGTATTTTACCGAATTCTCTGGATAATCCGAATTTCCCAGAATCCGAACAGAGGTCAGCCCCAGTCAGTTCGGATTCCCGAGGTTCTACTGTATGAGGAAAGCGCGGAAAGACAATGCCCCCGCCCCATTTACCCTTGCTATGTCACGAATGAGTAATACCGCAGTCGAAAACCGGCCACCACTTTCTCGTTAGGCCACTGTCAAGAATATTAGATTGCGTAACACACAGCCAAAATCATATTCGACCCCAAGGCCAGATTTCCCATAAGGCCATGACCTAGGGCGCAGCTGTCAGGGGTAGCATATACATAAGAAATAACAACCAAATATTTACAAGCCTTTCAGTATTATTTTGAAAAGGCCATATAAAACGATGTTTCTGAAATTTGCATTCGTCACATTAAATATATTGGGCGATGTAATTTTTCTTCTTCTGTGGACCTTGCCGTCTCTTGCACTTCTTTGCCTTGAAATCGATTGAATAAGATCCGTCTACTTCACTGGCCCTTCAAACCTATTCACGGACAAAAGCGCGAACGAAGAAGTTCTAGTTGGCATTTTAGACGAGAATAGACTAGTAGGTATTTTCGGAGAAGTATTTTTGAGGGTGTTAATGTGGTGTTATTTCATAAGTATTGTAATTTGAAATTAAAAATTTAATGTGGTTCAAAGATTATAAAGATTGTATTAGGTAATTATATGTTCCTAAATTAAACTATTGTATATTAAATTGAAAATTATATATTAACTTTTATGAAAGGGGGCGCAGAATATTCTTTGGGGTAGGGCGTAGAAATGTGTAAATCCAGCCCTGTTCAGCCATTATGATATGGTATCATTTTATGGAAGCATACAAGAACACTAAGGGGCGAACACTTCCGATTCTTATTATGGCGAGGTATGTTCTAAAAGTCTCACCACATCTGTTTCCACGTGCCGTATTTAAAGCATCATCTTAAGTTTATCTTGTGAAATGCCAGCGTCTGCTCTGATTACTTTACTTAAGCACATGCTGTTCTATCTAAACATAAAAGTGAAAGAAAGTTACACGTTTTGTAATGGGTGTAAAGCGTGAAAGGAGGGCAAAAAAATTCCCAATGCAATCAGTTACTTGGACCATACGGCGGCCATATATCACGGAGACGTTAACGCACACGCAGTAATGGATGTTCGCTAGGTGAGCCCCTATTAGCGACTGGGAAGATGTCACGAAGCATGTGCCACTTAATGAATAAGTTCCCGTCCTCTGATCTCGTGGCTCTTGGGTAATTCATATCCTGTCAAAACTGAGCAGCCCCCATTATTCAAAAATCAAGCTGCAAATTCCTCCTACCTAACTAGCTACTTGCTCTCCCCTTAACTGCCTGCCAAGGGGAGGGTACGAAGAAGAAACAAAAATCAGCTGTAATAAAAATTGTGGATATACTCTGCGCAAGTACACTTGTGTTAAAAGGCTGGGATTTACTAGGTAAATAGTCGCAATAGTAGAAAGTAGTGAATCGGATTGATACTTTGTGTCCATGTTAGTGTCCGGCAAGTTTATTATTATAAATCAATCTTTCTGATTTGACTTTGGTACTTCCCTTTTCACTTTCCTGCGAACGAAGTATGCAAAGATAAAGTAGTTATCACCAAAACATTCAACCTCGAGATTTTGATGATTCTCCACGTTTTAGACCTTTCCAAGTCCTTTTTTTTTAATCTTTTTATTTTGAATTACGTCCGTTTGAACACGATAACTCGAAAACGAAAGGAGTTAGACGTATAAAATTTGGTATGTCGTCTTCAGACCAAATTGTACATTTCTGGCAAATTTTGGGTGAAGTCTGTCTGTCAGACTTATTGCTAGAATTGCATAATTGTATCAAGGTTTGGACTGAATCCATCAACAGATTGACTGCCTGTCGATTTGTCTGTTCGTGCGTATGTGAACGCGATAACTCAAAAATGCAATAGGTTAAATGTAGGAATTTTAATAGGTGATTTTTTACACCATAATTGTTAATCTGACTCTTATTTTCTTATAAAATACAGTTACGTATTACCACTATCATTAGTAGGTCAGGAAAATTCATTTTCGATCATGCCCAAGCTCTCTAGCTCCCAAAACTTTGATTAGACCAGATATTAAATCTTCCTCAATAATTATATATACCAAGATACAGAAACGTCGCGAACATCAACATCTCTTCCGATGGAGCACCAGCCGAAAATTGTTTTGGTAGCTACCAATTGCTGTCCCTTCAAGCCTTTTATTCTACTACAACACAGATAATAATTCGTTAATCAAAACAAGCAACTTTCCCTTTAGAACACGAATCGCGTTGGAAACCCTCCAGATATTTTTGCACAAATTCTGCTTAAATTAGAAGGTAAATCGGAACCCGAAATGTGCCCGTTACGAGAGCTCCTATTTTCTGCTACTGAAATCCGGTTTTCCTGATCTCCATTTCCATCTTGGGCACATCAAGTCTTCCTATTCAGGACTTTATTTCCAAATGTGAAACTGATAGACTTCCTTCGATCAAGGTGCAGTTTTAATTTACACGCGATATCAGTCCTTGCCCAAAAACGAATGCACAATACCATTATCCAACAGCATCTGGCTCGCGTAACCTTTGTGTCATTTCTACCTTTCACATCGAAGGTTTGCAGCAACACGCATTGAGGTTTCTTTCGGAAATAGTAGACGAAACCCGAGATTCTGCAACCGCCCCACCCACTCCTAATGACTGCTGTGATTCCATATGCATACATTAGCCCTATTCTTTACCTTAAAGCATATAGTTTGGTTATGCTGACTCCTGCATCTATTAAGCAAAATCTCCTTCTGAAGCACTGTTTACTTGTATGTTTACCAAGACAAAAAAGCATAGACTCTTTCTAATGCAATACCTCCTTTCCTCGTAGGCACTCCCACTACATGAGTAATGATTTATGATCATCCCCACTACAAAAATAAACAATGATTCACCCTATCCTCTCCTTTCTCGGTAGTTAGCAACATGACCACGAAAGCCGTAGAGTTCCACTTCATGGTACATGATGCATAGTGGGTTGTAAATTAAACCGCGATTTTGAAACCCGAAATAGAAAACAAGGCATTCCTTTCCCGGCATTCTAATTCTGTGCGTCTTGATAAATTTAACAGTTTTTCGATGTTACAATTGGCAGAATAATCGCCGCTCTTCTTCTTGATTAAATCTAACAATTTCGGGGGGGGGGATTTTCTGTATACAGAGATTAACATTGAACTATAAGCCTCGGGTTTCGCTAGTCTAGGATTTTAAGCTGCGAACCTGAATTTCCAAAAAAGTATCATATAAATGTCTGAGCTGACCATATCATCAGATCTATGCACGGGGATTCAGCAATTTATTCATATGAGCGTATGATTATATCACGGCGATCGAATCTATTTTTCAGAATTTCTACAACTGAATCATAGCTTTCTATCAGAAATTGAAAATCCCTCAATTGCGCTCAGAGCATTTGCGGATAAGATCTAAGTAGTTAAGTTTTCAACTTTAGACAGAGATGTATTGTCGAATCGCACTCTAAAGGGATTCCAAGAAAGACTATCGCCATTGAATTAGGAATAGTCAATTTAGGCAGGTGGACAACTTGTTATTATCAATTCATAGATTCACTACTACCTGCCACCATTCAGTTTTCTTTCAGCCTTGAATTTGGTGACATTTATCCTTTCGGCATATCTTTATGACGCCTCAAATTCTTGCTTCAAATGAGTCCGAGTCCAACAACTCTTCAATTTGTAACCTAATCGCATCTAACTTAACAGTCAATAACTTTAAATCCTTCTTCCAATGAACACTTATTAACATTAGTGTTCTTTATTTCATTTTCAACTTAAAGTAAACAGCTTGAAAACCGCAGTTCTTAGAACCTTCCGTTTCGATTTTAAGTTCTCCATTCTTCAAATTATAATAATACATCTATCCTACTTGAGCAGTCCTTTCACTTGCAGGGTCTTAACTAAATATGGATCCGAGAGAAAAGTAAATCCAAGATGCAATCTGAACTACTGTGAAGACCAAGCAATCGCAATCATTCCCGGCCGATGCAACTAGCGTCGCGGGAAGGGTGGAGGAGCAGATACTATCTCAAAGAAGATGAGATGGAGCCCAGCAACAACATGCCTTTTATTTACAACAATAATAATTTTAAAACCAATATTCACTGACATACATGCTAATTCCAGAAATCCTAACCGATCTGTTGAAGGCTGAGGCGAGATCCATGGGAAAGAGCTGGCGTGAGCAGGTGGTGCGAGCTAGCAGCTACAAGAATGACGAGTCGGTGCTGGGAAGCATCCAAATATATGCAACATCGCCACCGACGTCACCCGGGTACAGCAGGAGCGCCATCTACAATATCAATACTTTCCACACAACATGATTCTGCTGAAGAAACTGAAGAGCGGCGTTCTGAGGATAGATTGCGAAAAATTGCAAGACGAAATAACAATACACTGCTGAAGAAACTGAAGAGTGGCGTTCTGGATGACTTAACATGGCACTGGTATGACGAAATAATGAGTCTTTGAAGTTAAGAAATCAGCGTCAAGCGTCAGATCGCTTACGAACTTTAAACTCTCGAGAGCTACTGAAAGCAATGAGAAGGAGAGCGAAGGATTCATTGTAAATGCAATTTGGAAACCAGAATCGAATAGGAGGCTGAAACTTTGATGCTCGACGTAATAGACCTAGCCAGAAAGATGAGACACCACTCTTGAGGGCAAGTAACTGGCTTTATTTGAAGGACGTAGCACTTCATTATGATCCTAATTTAGACAGTCCCAATTTTCCACAGATAGCCATTGCTAGTATGTCGTCGAAGCACATTTTGCGGTGTCGGAAATTTGAAGCCGAGGTATCAGGATTGTGCAGTTCCAATGGAAACGTTTCTTTACCGTAGAACTCTCTCAATTACCAGAACCATTGAAGAGTTTGATGGAAGGGAATCATCCAAAATCGAAAGAGTTTCTGAGCATGATCCGTAAAATTAACAAGCAGTTTCCAGCAGGTGACTTTGAACTCATTGCCCATGTGCTGGACCCCTACAGGATTTATGCCAACTTTTCGACCAGAGCTCGGCATAACACAAGGCTTGGTCGCTTATGTGTCGCTTCCCTAACGAAGAAGCGAAGTTCCTCCAGATGTACTTCCTTGGAAACGGTTGAAGGAAGTGAAACGTCGCTGTACGTTGATTCCTGCACCACCAAAAGCTTAATCGAATCCTTTGCAAAAGATGTTGCACGAAAACAATCATTACGTTCAAAAAAATTTAAATGGCGATAAAGATAACCCAATCGACAGACTGTTATTAAGACAGAGATAAGAAAACCAATAGAAGGCCAATGAACGTCTTTAACATTACCGGCGCTAAAATGAAGCTGCTATCATCATTGCAGGAAATGACTTTGAGGAACGTGACATTGTTCTGACAAATGCGCAGCAACGAGTTGAAAAAACATTTGCATAACACACATTTTGCATGATGCCTGTGCACTGCTTACGTTTCACATGGTGAGATGGATACACAATTAATATCACTAAGTTGAGCTATGAACATCAAATCAAATTCAACAAGATAGTATCTGCAATCGCCTATCGTTTAATGGTGCGATAGACAGAGAACCGTTTGTTGTTGAACTACAGACAATTTTTTTTGCATCAATATTTGCTGATATATGCCAAAATTGAGGCGGAGCGATTAATATTCATCCGACTGAATCAAAAGAAGCTGCGTTGATGAATATATCTTACTCTTGGAAAGATGCAATTACAAAATGATACTTTAGTGACCCAGCTAATCATGGAAAATTCGGTAATTTTACCTCTCAACGTTTACTGGTTGTCCACGAAATATGCAACGAATATGCTCAAGATGCCATCACTTACGTCTGTCAGTGGAGGAAAGCCATCACTATTCATCACATACACTTTCAACTAAATTGCAAAGAGAGATGGCACAAATCTGACTAATGGCCAATCAAAAACTGATAGACATGATTTAGTTGCAAGGATCTTCAGCAAAAGTTAATAAAATTCATTAATGTGTTAGAAAAGGTCAAGTTTTGGTTCTGTTAAGTATTGGTTATAATCTACCGAATGGCAGAAATGTGGACTTCCGCATTCATATTTTGATTTGGCTAACGAACACATTAAAATCAAACTGAAATTGACATATTATTTCTGCAGAAATCATAATCCTTCAACTGACAAAAACCTTTATAACATCGTGATAAAAATATGGTGCATGGTTCATGCGGCGCTTTCTAATAGTTTTGTCACCATGGATTTATTTATTCACTAAAAAAATGAGAGAATTGTACAAAAAGTTAACCCTCGAAAGCTGAGATCTGGGCAACGCAAATTGCATACTTAAAAAAAAAATTCAGAAGTGTTATTTTTTCTTTTCTTAGAGGATTTAAAAATCCCCATTATTAGAAATAAAGAATTAGGTCGTAAATATGTATTTTGGGATTTTAAAGATGAAACTCTTTAGAGCGGCCATACGCTTAGAAGGATGAAACGAATGTGTGAAATCATTTTAAGAGAAAGCGGCCTTTGTTACAATCAGAGTATCAAGTCTAACAACTATTTAAACGTATCATCCAAGAATTATTTTAACAAAAGACAAAAAAGCCTTACGTGGTTTTAAATTAAGCAGGAAAATATATTTATTATATCCTCAGATAGGAAATTTCTTGGCTACAATTACTATCATAATTGTTTTAAAAAAATAGCTGTACTAAGGTTATGAAATTTTTTTTTTCGTTGTTGTCTAAAGGTTGCCTCTAGATTAGATAAAAAAGCAATTGCCTAAATCCCGAACCATTTAAATCAATGGGTTGCTATCTTAAACTACAGAATAGCTCAAAAGCACAGTCATCACCGCCAGTAGTCCCTATAAATTGAAACTGAAACAAGTAAAAAAGAAAGAGAAGATACTAAAGTCAACAAATGTTTGACCAAAAGTATAAAACTTAGGATACGTATAATTTATATCATTTGTGAGGAAACAGAGGGAGAAGAGGAAGTGATACAGTGCATAAAATGTCATATCGGTTCATGCATTATATGCTGGTGTAAATTCTGAGAATTAAAAAAATATTTGTTTAATTGTGTTTAAAGAAATTGCGGTCTAACCAGGTAAACGGTTTCCTTGATTAGACAGAGGAAGCACTTTTAAGCTACATTTTCCTAAGTTAAAGTGTATTTCATAAAAAGTAATTACACTGTTCTGAAGATAAATAAATGCAAAAAATTCTACAACTTTTTTCCATTAAAATTACTTCTCCGTCACTGTAAATTAAAAATATCCAAGTCTGAAAATTCGGTTATCTCCTATACGTATAACAAAATAAAACATTGAAAATAAGTAAACGAAAATTCCTAACAATAATTCATGAAAAATTGTGTGTAATAGTCATTATATTTTTTTTAGCTTTTCCCTAAATCCTTTCTTTTGATGAGATAGAAATGTTTTGCAGCACAAAGATATAAAATCTTAAAAAAGCAAGTTCAGCATATTTCTCTTGATACTCGAACAGTATATATCTGATGCTTAAATTCAAATAAAAAAATTTAACTTAGGCTACTACTGTCGATTTTCATTTCGATGACACTTTTACGAACAGACGTCTTCGAAGATGAATTTTATTAAAAAATCAACTACAAAAATCATTCGTACAGTGTGATTGAAAATAAAAGAAATATCAATGAATTCTGGATATACCATTTTTCTAGAGAAACCCCTCACAGCAGATTTACTTCTTTCTTTCTTTTGAAATGGCTTGTTGTGTATTTGAAGCACCATTTCTTTCATCAACAGAGTGTTGAATATTTTGTTCGATAATAAAATAATATTTACCATGCCATTAGTATCTACTACTGTTGTTGGAAGTACTGAGATTCATTGTCGTTCAGATTTGAAGGCAAACTTCAGTGAAATCCAGATGCCCGAATTTTACAAACGGTTTCCCAGCCAGGTTTGAAAAATACATGAAAATTAGTTCATGAAACGTTTGACTTTACTTGTCGGTGCAAGCAATTATTTTACTTATGGAAAGAAAATGAATTCCCTTAACAACGATTACGTGACATTATTTGAAAAGTAGTCAATAGAACAAGATAACTGCTGGAAGTAAGATGATATTGAGAAACATGCTGGGCGGCAGGAAGAAACCATTAACTTTACTTTACCCTAATTCATTTTATGCCGTGTTTTCCAAATATACCTATTTTTTTTCATTAAAAATTGAAGGGTTTTATTTACGATTTATGACCCAAATAAATTTAGATTTTATTTATTTGGCTTAGTTAGCATTTGAGTTTACTAATTTTGATGACATAGGCATCTGCTAAAGTTGAATATGCAGGAAACAAGTAGATTTTCATTGTTCTAAAAATTAATGACAAAAATACGAAGAGATGAAGAATATGCATGAAAGTAAAAGAATGAAGAAGAAATGTAATAGTTTTTTTCTATTATCCATAGTCTGAGGTAGATAGTATTAATTACTTTACCAGTTGTAATACAAAAAGAAAATGGCGAATCTTCGTCTAGGAGAAAGCGGTATTGTAGTTAGCGGAAACAAAATCACTAAAACGGTAAAGAATGCTTCTACACGTACCATAGGAAGCCCAATGTGCCTTCAATTTATGTATGGATGCAGAAGTTTAAATGCACGGAGATGTTAAAAAACACTTATTGGAAATCAGTAAAGACTGACATTCTTCTGCGCCATTGAAGGAGCTCTCGCAGAACTATTCCCAATGTACTGCAAAAAACAACTGCTATTTCCATTCTTTTGCAGCAAACTGTACTTCATTTTCAATCTTTTCGTTTTGTTATTAATGTTTAGAATACAAAGATCTTTCCCTGTCACCCCTGCATTTCCAAGAATCTTGATCACCTGGCAACAACAAATCTAAAACAATTTGAATAAATAATGTATAATTTTATTGAAATACAAAATGAGAACATACTGTACAAAATTCGATAGAGCAATATTTTACACTTATAACAAAACTCTTTACACCTTCGTATTGTACCTTGATGTATCATAATTCTTGCTACTTTTCTTGTAGTTCATGGTGAGCAGTATATGTATAGTACAGCTACATGAAACGTAGAATCTTCACCTTGGATGATACCATGAACATTTTGCTTTGGATTGAGTGCTGAGTACAAACGTTGTAGCCTTTGGTACCACCATAGCCTGCAAGTAGGGAAAAGACATAGTCTAGGGTAGGTGCGGACAGAGACTTTAGGATAGAGGAATGTCATAGGCTCGCGCATAGGGTGCCATCCCTGGGTACGGCTGAGATATATGGTATGGGCTCATGGTTTAAATATTGATGCTATGTTACTTAAAGCACGATTGAAGAAAATTCAGAAAGTGGGTCCGTTTCTTCTTTCATATCGAAAAGAGACTATCTAGTTAGAAGGACTCACCTATTATTATATAAACGACAGCAAAAAATATTTGGTTGAAAGACCCCTGTATTTGTCAGAAAAGAAATTGTGAAGCTATAGATAAAGTGAGCAAACAACTGCCTTCGTTCGAATTTATTTGACAAAACTGAAGTATATTTTACAACCATCCCAATAACGAAAACTAGTTGAGTCAGAGGAGCAAAAGGCCATCATATGGTTTTGCAGCAATGATTGGATCTTTATTACTTTGCAATGAATGCGCATAATATGGGATGTATTTATAACTCCAGTATATCTTATTCTAATTCATTATGGAATGCGAATAAAATGTTATCATTTTGATACGCAAATTGTTGGCGTGGATACAACACAAATGATACTGCTAAAGATTGGAATTTTCGCTTAACGAAGGTAACAGTGCTGAATTGGTTAGATAACACGCACAAAAGTTAAAAAAGTGATAAAAAAACATTACGGACGTTCTACAACGATAATGATAATACTATCTGCGAATCTCCCTTTAGCCTTTTTATTGCAGAAAGACTAACATTGAGAAGGGGACACAATGCTAGCAATGAGAATGATGAGTATGTGTGAATCTATGATTTATGAAATAACCAGAAACGTAATATCCTAATTACATTTTCAAGTATTTAGATCAACCCAATAATCAGAGTTATTAAGTATCATGATACAGAAAACATTCAAAGATGAATACAGTTACTGGATTTGCAAAGATTCATTTTAACGAAATAACACTCTTTTCATTTAAAATTGATAAGTTTTGAGAGAAATAATGTATTAATTTACGTATTCAGGTAAAAAATTTAGCATACACATTGATGAGACTCTTTCCTAATCATAACTCTCCGGACATTTATTGTCGAGTAACCATACAAAATAATAGTGAAACGAATTTTACCCGGACTCAGTCATGTATAGGCTGATTGAAGTGAAGTGTTGTCATTTAACTATGAGCAACCAAAATGAAGAACTCGTTAAGCATTTGAAATTTCGAACTGTTATAATGTAAATTACAAGTTTAGAGGCTTAGGCATTTAAAACAATCTACTCCAACTAATAGAACGAACGCATCTAAGATTGCCTTTAAATACATATTCAAACTTCAATTTAATATATTTGGAAATTTCAGCCAATAGATGTTACTCATGTTTATTTGATCTGTTTTGTATCAAATTCTTGAGCGGATGAAAACATATCGCCTCACCTGGCGTATGATCAAAAAAAATCTTCTAAATTGAAATCAAGATCAAATTAGTTACATTTTGTGGGATTTTAACTCTATAGTAATGAAACTTGATATATGTGGTGATATAAAAATGAAACATACATTACATGCTCCAATAAATGAAACAAAATTAATGCATTCATAATCATTGTGGAAATTGCATTATGAAACAAAAGAAAGAATTAAAATAAAAAGACGGAATTTCTTTTTCATTGTTCACGCCCTCTGAATTATTTCTCTTCTAAAGCATTCTAAATTTGAAGCAAATATTTTCTGCGTAGACACAGAAAACTATACATTAACTGTACAAGACGCCAGCCAAAAAGCAGACGAGTTTAAGCACTCTCTTCAGAATAAACATTTCAGTACATTGTTGGATTTTTTCTTTTTATCCATAATGAATTTCCAAGATTTCGCAAATTCAGAAAGATGGAATTCTCCATGCGTTTAAGAGCAGGCAGAGATAGAAAACTAAAGCGAGCTAGTTCCTTGCGCGAGAAAGTGATGTATTTCTTGATGGTCACACACCGTCCTACAACATATGTTCTTCAGTTCCGTCTTCTTTCTCCTCCCGGAAAGAATACGATGCAGATGGTCGGGTTTTCCTGATTTTTCGCTCTGAAAGCGATTTTAAAATCATCCATTATGTGTGCACTACCTCTGAGGCAAACAAAGGCGGAATTCGAAAGCTTTTCATTCTTCTTCCTCTATTGCTCTATGCTAGTCCTCGTGTTGCTGCAAAACGGACATAAATATAATCAAACTATTGCTCTATGTTGCTCTGTAAAGGAGCAATAGAACAAACAATAATACAATCACTAATTAATTATGATATATTTACATATGAGTACTAGTAAAGAAAGAATAGAACGAATTGATTTTTAAAACACGCGGACGAAAACATTGACTATCGTTTGTTTGGTGACAATTACGACGGAAATCTGGCAGTGCATTTGACTGAACTAAATACAAACATACGACGAGTTCCATTTTACCGCCGAAAATGGGTTTTATTCATGATTGGCAATACGCAGCTTTGTAACTTACATTCGTTTGCAGAAATCAGCTACGGGAAGCTTGCAACAGGTTGATGGTTTAAATATTTTAGTACAATCTTCAGCATTACACGTTCAAACAATCTAATAAAGGGCATGTTGGTTTGAATGAGCTGCATGAATCCCGCACTTTCATCGCTATTGCACACCTCCATGTCTTCAACAGTGCTGAAGGCTACACCCCTTTCGGGTAGGCCGACCGGTGTGGGCTTTAAATAAAAAAATGGCTTCTACAGTTTCACCCAATTAATGTTGAGAAGGGGAGAAGGATGTATGACATATCCTCCACAATAACTCGGCCAACCCTGTTGATACATCGAGCTTTATCTTCATTAATTTTAAGCATTAGCTCGATTCAAGTTGCAATCGCATCTGTATTAATTTTAATTAATATAGCATATGAATATCTAGTTTTCAATATGATTTGTTGAAAGGCATTAAAATTTTATCGCTTTGTCGAAATATATTCATCTCTTCTTTAACTCAAAAATTGCAAAGTTATCTTTTTAAATTCATCCATGAGATTTCTGTCTCATGAAATATTTCAAAGTTGATGCTCTTTCTTTGAATTGTAACATTATCTAGCACAGTATCCGAAATAGAAAACAGATCTTTTATCCAAATTTCCATTTCTAAATTTTCAGGAAAGAAGAAATGAAGCTTGGCGAAGTCCTATGCAGTGTTTTCCTATATCTCCAATTAGTTACTCAATAAGTGACAAATTCCTGGGGCAGTGGTGTAGTCTCAAAATAAGCAGTGCCGGGACGCTCTAAAAGCGGTACCTGAACGCTCTAACTTGGGTGACAAAAATTGCGCTGTTTTATGGACGTTTTCACAATTTTTTGTTATTTATTTCTCGTAAAAAAAAGCAGTGCCGGAATGGCGTTCCAGCTCCACTTTCTTTCTTTTCGCATTCTAAAATATGTACTCTATTTCTTTCACAGATGCATTTATTTTGTCAGGTACAGTAAAGACAGTTATAATGGAACTTTGTAAACTGGAATTCAGTTCGTTCAGTTTTCCAAGAATATCGGATAAAGACGCTGAACATGATAACCAGAGTTCATCAGTGATGAAGATTAAAACAAAATATTAAAAGGGATGCCATTTTACATTCATTTCAAACATACACTTCAATCTTTTGTCTAAAAATTCATCATCAAAAATAATAAAAAATGTACCATTAATGGTACATGCATCAAAGGTTGAAAACCTTAGCCCTCATAATTTGATGCTTCATACGTTCTGATTTTAAATTAACCTGCAAGTACCTGACACAAAGTTCAAATAACCAGTATAAATTTTATAGGATGGAATTGAATTTCCCTGAACTTCTAATATGAAATTTCTTATCATATTTTGTAATCGCCTGATTATTTTCAGAATCCACTATGATTTGGGAGATGAGGCAAGAAGAGACAAACAGACAAAAATTCTACTCA
>BGPR01003729.1:0-14595 GCA_013235015.1 Araneus ventricosus
TTTAATCCATTTCGATATATATTTAACCTTAATGCGAATTAATTGGCTGTATAAAATATGTATGAAGTGTTAACGTTCCAACTAAAGATGCTAAACTACTTCCTTATAATCGACTTACATCATACGCCTTCGTTTGCCTACATCATAAAAAAAGCATTTCATAAAAAATCCATGAATAAGAGAATAGAATTTGGTCTTGCCTTGTCAGATAAATCATATTCCACTTAAAACGATATAGTCTCATTTAATTATGCTAAATTCAGTTTTTGGAATCAACATACATTTTAAACGAATGTCTTTTTTGCAATGCATATCATCAATGAAGACCAAATAATTTAAGTAAAGTAATTATATCTAAACTATTTTCAAAGTAAAAAGAATATTGATTTTTTTGCTTTAAGACCAATCAGATTTATTTTTGTACCTATGTAAGAAATTCTTTACATTTAAAACAAACGGGATTGTTCTGCTGTCGACTTTCACGTATATGATCACATTACCTCGCTTTCTATAGTATAGACAAGAGAATCGTGTTTGCGATTTGGACCTCTTCGCGTTGACCGATACATTGAAAATTTGATATAGAATACAATTTTGGTTTCAAAACAGCATATCAAATTTCTTTTATCAAACTTGTTGTGTTTCTCTCTTCTCAAAAACTCTTGAGCTCTTGAATTATCGTATTCCAATACAAAGGAACACAAATAAACAGGTAGTCTAGAATTTAAGGGAATTAATCCAAAATCAGACGCAGACTAAAATGTTTATATAAAAATGATACACTAAACTTCACTCATCTAGCTAGTTGCGTTTTTAGTTATCGTGTTTACACTCGCGAATGGTCAGATCAACTATTCGACGGAGTTTATCTGAAACATGACACATATCTACAATTTAGGCGATTAAATCATATGTCATATTACATGTATTTAGTCTGTCGCATTTTTTAAGTTATGGTGTTCACGCGCGCATGGACAGACAGACGCACATACTTCCCGTCGACGGATTTTGTTCCAAATCTACAAATTTGATGAGAAGGTCGCATTCAAAATTTTATCTATCTAGCTCGTCAAGAAGTTATAAATCATAGGGATTCATCAAAATCTGGAGGTCAATTTTTTTATGATTGCAATCCTTTCTTTCTGTATATTTCGTATACGAGTAAGTAAACAATAAGAAATTCAACATTTTCGTTCCTGGTATTTTCTTTCCATTTGAGGCAGGCAGACGGCTTTATGTTTTGTTCTTTCAGCTTCCTCTAAGAGAAAATGTTGTAACAAAAATGTTTTGGGCCTAAAAAGCTGAATAATTATATTTCATTGCTTTTGTATTTTTATGTTCCTCTAGTTCAGATTACATTAAAGGAATTAACAGATTACAAATAAAATTTTAATATTTTAATTATGGTTTTTGTTCATGAATTGAATATTCCTTTTAGGTTTCAATTTTCCAATGAAGAATTTCTTGATAAACCTAATCTGCCTTCAACGTCATACAGAAGTTTATGACATATTTTTCAACTTAAGAAACACCACATTAATTCAGAACTTTTATTTAACACATTATCACTAAATATGACGTGAAAACCTAAAAGTGTCGATTGAAATGATTTATGGAAATTCGCAAGTTTTTCCTGAGAAATTATGAAGTTATCCATGATAAATATGGAATGCATGAAATTCACTCGATCCAGCCATATTCATATCTCTTCGTGATATATCATCATGGTTCTTTTTAGTTTCTATATTTTTTCGTTCATATTTGTTAGCAAAGAATAAAATGAAATGGGAATTTTAAAGTATTTCGGATTAGAGCTCTAACAATAATGATAAATGGACTCCTTCGATACCTTCAGGAACTGAGTTCTCCAAAGTAAAGAGCTGAAAGCTCTTTCGGTGGACTTTTATGGAAAAATGGAAAGAGTTTATGACATAATAAAATAACCGTTATTTGAAGCAACTCTCGAAGTATTTTAAAAATAATTTTTTAATTAAATGCAGAATCGCATTACCTATCTGATTACGTTGACTTGTCCCTTTCCATTCAAACTGATTTGAAACATTGTGTCAAAAGTGCAACAAAATTACAAATATTTGTGCGTCAAAAGATATTGCGCAGTGTAGCCAATCTTGGCTCTTGCAGTATTATTCCTAATAAATCTTTCAGCATCAGTAGACAACTAAATATATCCATATAGACGCCAATTGACTGTTGAAGAAATTTTATGAAGATTTAAGACGAAAAGCAGCGCCCATTTCGACTTTCTTGGTTAAGTAAATGAATTAATGCTTTTTTTTATTGAGTTTCAAATTAACTTATCAGCCATTTTTTAAATCCAAAATCGGAGATCATATTAATAAAATCATGTATTATGTGCACATTACATAGTTAAAGTGCGGAAAACTGTGTTTTGTACAGGATTACACACTTAATCTGCAGATGGACCCAGGTAACGTGCACATTAACGGGTTTTGAGCTTTAACAGTAATATATATGTGATATTTTAATTTTTTAACTTTCCTAAATAATCTTAACGACACTTCATTTTAAATACTTCTACTTTCATCATAATAAACGCACTACAGCTTTCTTTTCAAGTCACGAGTTCTAAAGGGGAAATTCCCTCTTCTGGGTACTTAAGCGTTCTGCGCATTCATTTCTGGCCTTTTTCACGCCAGCATGTAAGCTTTCTACAACAACGCGCCGCTCGGGCGTAAACTTCTGAAATCTGGTCATGGAGCTACGTAAAAATTAAGTACTTTAACTATGAAGAAATAACGTAATGCCTGAATAAAAGAAGATTTAAGCTAATATTGTCTCTTCCATGATCAAAATGGACTGCATTTCACCATTTTAAAGCCTGATCTTATATATATATTAATGTTATATATATATATTAATGTTATAATTCGCTATAAATACTCATAAAAAATCAAATATTAGGAAGCAAAATTTTAAAGCAAACGTTTATGCGTGTTTCCTGTATTTGTCTTAAGATCAGTGATATGCACCTTGTTTTCTAAAAAAATATTCTAATATATACTATATATAAAAGGGGAAAGTATGTGTGTTTGTTCGTTTTTTGATTCCTTATGCACGCCCACACCGTTGGACTTACGACGACCAAATTTGGCACAGTGATGGATTAACACAAGAGGGAGCTAACGCCGTAAAAATTATTTTAAAATTCGAATTCGAATTTTAATTATTTAAATAAATAATTAAAATAAATTAAGCTATTTTTAGACATTTTTCGCAAATAACTTCTAAATACTTACGGTACGAAAATTATTTTTACATCACCTTAAAGAGCAAAAGATTATCTTTTGAATGATACCAATTTAATTGTTGCTCAATTTTTTCTCTAACTGTAATTAACATTTCAAAATTCATTTTAAACTGAAATTGGAACAATGCTTTTATTCTTATAAAATCAAATTCAAACAAATTTATTGTTTCTTCAAATCCTTTATTCACGTGTTTTTACCATTTTTAAAGTTTAGAAAATATTGCTGTTTTCGGTCAAGGTAGATTTCTTACTTCCGCTGTTATTTCATAACATTCACTTAACTTCCATTTTTTTCGTAACTTTTAATACGCACTCAAATATCCAATGACGTTAGTTTATTTACTACGCGATGGTTCGTTTAAATTTCTCAAATTTTTGAATCATCCTGATCAGTGTGAAGCGACGTAGCGACTAGGGAGTAAATGAAGTATAGATGTCGCAGATGCCAATTTTAGGGCCGCCATGGAGACAAAACATTACTGCATTTATCCCAGTTTTTAAAGCAAAATATGATTAGGGGGTAAAAATAATACCAGTCCCCTGAGCCATTTGCGCTTGCTAAGCGAATGAAGACTGAAGTAACAAAAAAAACAACATATTTCCTGGGCGCCACTGACCATGTTGACAAAACGTTAGTATGTTTGTGCCACTTTTTAAAGTCAAATACAATAAGGAGTCGAAAACTATCATATCCAGGGCGCCGTTTACGGAAGTTAAGCCTCGTATGATGATAGAGGGGGAAAGAGGAGAAAAAACCCATAGTATGATCCGAGCGCCACTTACCGTCGCTACACCACTGTCAGTATGCAAAGTCATTAAAGGTCAACCGAGTCCCTTTCCTACCGAAGAGAGAGGGCCTAGGGAGAAAAAGAAGTAATGATGCTTCCGGTCAGGCACACAAATACCAAAAAGAAGGTAATGGGGGGTATAAAAGCATGATATGATAAAAAGTACGTTGTCTCCGTAGCAGTGATGGGGATGGGAAGATGGAATTCCAAGGGTTGTCAGACTCGTGTGAAGTGGTTCAAAGTACGGAGACAAAAAGAAGTTGATTTAGCTGCTGGCCGAGGGGTCAGAGACACAGGAGAGGGCAAAGGAAAATCAACGAAAGACGTTACAG
The DNA here is from genome assembly GCA_013235015.1 of Araneus ventricosus. Classification (NCBI taxonomy): domain Eukaryota; kingdom Metazoa; phylum Arthropoda; class Arachnida; order Araneae; family Araneidae; genus Araneus; species Araneus ventricosus. Next base: position 4,410 of record BGPR01003729.1, read on the forward strand.
TGAAAAACTGTTTGATTAAGTTTAAAGTGTTATAAGTACTTAGACTTGAAAATATTTCTACCCCGAGCAACGCCGGGTATATAAGCTAGTATTCAATATATTTGGTCTTTATGACAAAATTTCTAACGAAATCCTTTGAAAATGTCTTTCTATCTATTCGATTACTAACTAGGCACGTCCTCTCACTCTTCTATTTGAAAAACCCAGTCTAATCTCCGTTTTCTATAAATTGTTAATGTGCGCGTTTTATAGTGGGCAAATCGATAAGTGTAGGATCTTCCTTTTGATTTTAAGAGCTGTTTATCTTTTTTTATTTCAATGAAATTTTCTGTTGACGTCAGAGATGTTATTTTTAATGCAGATCTCAGATATAAGTGATTATATAAAAGTATTACAAACTTGTACATGAACCCGAAAATTCAAATGCGATAAAGCAGTCTGGTTGGTCGTGTTTTCCAAGTATAATGATTCGAATTGATTCAGTCATTACAAGAGGGTTTTTTTTTGTATTTTTACCTTTAAGCTTTCAAATTAATAAATTCAAATTTTCCCTATCGAGGTATTTATTTTCTTTCTTTAAATAGATCACGATTTAAATAAAACTGATTTATTTTGTATGCATGAAGCAAAATACTTTACGACTTCAGAAATGATTTACATCATTTATATCACTGAAAGTAAACCAATTCCATTTCCTTCAAATACAGATTATCATATTCTTTTAACACTTTGTGAAGACAGTCATCATTTCGTCTGCTCGCAGATTTGAACTTACTTTTGCAATGAGTTCATTTCGAAATGAAAGATAATTCGGAAAATTGGTTGACTGTTTTAGCGATTATACTATTTAAACTACACAAGGGTCACTTAGGAACTGAGCCTGTAATTTTGAACAGTGGTCAAAGATAATTTGGATAATTATATGATCAAATTACGATTACTTTTTAAGCTACACTAAAGTTATTCGGGAACGAAGCCTATAATTTTGAACAGTGGTCAGATGACAGAAAAATCTAAGGTGCCCCCCCCCCCCTCTTCTTTAAACTTTTCCCTACGACAGTGGACAGACATTTCACCTCAGGAATTTAACAGACATCACACTTCTTCTATATGGCTGATCACTAAAGGAATCACACGGTGAACTCTTAACAGTGATGTTGCGAAGCTCAGATAAAAAGTGCTTGAGAAAATTCTTTGACGAAACCTCTTGCAAGACTTTAACCATCTTCAGACATTAATAAATTAAAATCATTCTCCAAGCGATTCATATCTCATTCAGAATGGATGGTCTCTTTAGAAAATTACCAAATAATAAAACCCTTTTTTTCAAATAGTTACGGTATAAACAGATAGGGAATCAACATGTCTACTACTGTGTTCTGTTGTAGGTGGGTGAAAATGACGTAGCTTGAATTATGGTTGATTGTAGACATTTCTAATTCACATTCGAAGTTATCTTTATCAGGTATTCTCATTCCTGTTGAAAGGAGCATATCTAAACGATTTTATAAATTTATGTAATAATATTCTCAAGATTCAAGACGACTTTAAATTTTACGTAAAGGTTTATGGTGGCGAAAGAAGATTTCTAGACAGCACAATATTTTACGTTTGGGTCTTCTTTATGTATTAAAATAACAAATGCAGCCTGAAGAATAAATGCAGCTGTTCTTATGTGAGGCGAAAACAGGCGCATGTCCCGACGGTGAAGCTAGATGCAATTAATTTTGATGGAATTCTTTTTTTGAATTATAGAAATTTCCAAAATTTGAATTTCCTAAGTTTTAAATAATTCTGGCTTTTCATATGTAGCCTAAAGTAAAATTGTAGCATGTGAAATTTTAGCTTTCTGTTTACTGGTTTGCAAGATCTCATCATCCTCCTGAAACGGGATCTTACATAATAGAAAGTTTTTTCTTCTTTTTACGTTGAAGGAGGAAAACATCTGTCATCTCTTTCGACCTCAAGAAACATTTTTCTTCTTCCTACACTAATAGGAAATTAAGGCATCTCACACCAATAAATCCAGATCACGCATATGGTACACAACCGTATGAATTACGACAGTGAGCTATTTGCTGGGTAATTATGAAATTTCCTGCATTATCCTTGGTATTGAATTTAGTAAGTCAACTTAGTCGGAAAATATCCGACTAAGTTGAATGGGCCTTTTTTAAAAAAGAATTCAAGATTTTAGTGTATGCCATCTGTAGAAAGTATGAAGGAAAAAGAAATATTTTGATACAGCATTTTTGACAACAGCAAGGAAAGGATTTGTGGTATTTTGTGTGCTAAAATCGAGTTTCCGCTCTTTCAAGAATTACATTACAAGAATATTATAAATAATAGCTTTATCGTTTATCTGATTAAAGGGAATAAACCTTCGTTGATCTTAAAGCGTGCATCGTCGAGGAAATAATAAATTATAAACTGAAAAATAAGGTTTTCAAATAGCTTGGGATTTCCATTTGTACGAAACTGGAGTATTAAGGGGATCATCTTCATATCAATAACATGTACTTCTTTCATATGCTCGGTAACCTAATAAATTATATTGATGCCGATGTTCAAGCTCTTTGTATACTTTGGAAGAAATTCGCTTCAAACTAGGTATGAAGATAAAAAATCTTCTCAGCTCTAAGCTTTGATTCTAAAAACTACATGTAGCCCTCGTTTTGATTCAAAACGGGACGTTAGTATAACTAAACTAAATTAAAACAAACTAAAAACTATATTTTTACTAATGACGACGTTCTTAAGAAACATTGCTTAAATTATCTACAAGTTAATTTTAATCGCGCAGGTTTCGTTCTAAGAAAGCTATTTAGCATATTCTTTTTCTTCCTTTTGTAATTTCTATTGTGAATCCAAGAACATAGTCATACGTATAGAATAATAATAATTTAATTTACAACTATGAATCCGCTCTATATCCTACCAATATTATTACCTTTTTATAGATAGTAACATGATTGGCCGTCTTTTCTCCCTGGTATATGATGTATCTATGTGCCGGAGAAAAATCAGCTGGGTTAGATTAGCATTTTTATTTCTGTCAGATTCTTTTCTAACTACGATACATGATTTTCTACTGTCCGATTGTTTTAATTATTAGCATGTAAATTTCAATATTTATCGTTATCAAATTTACATCTATGATGATATAGAAATGAGAAGGGATTGGGTATTAAAACTTTGATGTAAGTATCCGTTTATAAGTAGGAATACAATGCACATGAATGTATTTTGTTTGGCCTTTTATTGAAAGTTGAGTATGAGTAGAAAAAATTCTCTTTAACCTATAAAATGCCTAATATCCATTCCTGAAAGCGGAAAACAAACAGATGCAATTTACCAGAACCTTTTCCTTTCTCTAAACAAAATTTGCATGCATGGGGAAATAAATCCCTTGGCTAATGTCCAAAGGAAACCATTTCCCAAATGAATGCGTCACCCACCATTTTAAGCATCTTATACTCAGCACACCTGTTTTCCTTCTTCTTCGAAGAGGTACTCTATCCCAGGAGAATAATATCACCTTCTTGGGAGGAAAAGGTTTTCTTTTCCTTTTTTGCTTGAAATGGAAGTTTTCTTCTCTACATCTGGAGATGCTTTTCCTTCCCGTGAAACCGAGTTAGGATAAAGTCAGAATGACTTCGACCTCATTGCTCACGGAGACGAATGCTGTGCACAGTTCACTAAGCCCGAAACATAACTTCGGAAAATGTTATTCGGAGTGTTATTGCGGACGTTTTGTTCCTAAAGTGGAGTTATGGAATGCTGAGGAAATGAGATAGATTGTTAGAATCACAAAAGAATGTGATCACTGTGGAGATTAAATGTTTACCAAAAGCATGAAGGACATCCTTTTCCAAACTTTGTCATACTGTAATTTACGATTGTTTGGGGGTTATTTCTTCTTGAATGCGCAAAATCGTAAAATTTGAATGTTCTAAATAATCTTTAGACTACAACTGCAATTCATATATTAAATTCGCTTTTTCTTATGTATACTTATTTCTTTTTCTACATTAGGGTTAGCGATTGTAAATACATAGAACAAAAATTTATAAAGTGCCAATTGCTTTATATTGCAGAAAGTGGATTCCAGTATCTCTACTACATCATTTGTGTTTACATGGATGATGACATAACTACAGCTATTTGTTTATACTTATGTTTATTACTAAAGGAATGGCAGGAGGAATAAATTTGATTACTAAGATAATACTGAATTTACGATCAAATTGATATTTATCTCTTGAGAGAGCTATAAAATATAGAGAATAGAGAGACTAGAATGCTTATAAAAATTGAACATATATATATATATATATATATATATATATATATATATTCTTTAAATCAATAAAAGTTGGTATAGTTGGAATAAAGGCGAAAAATAGAAATGTTTTCGGTAATTTCGATGTGAAAATTGAAATGGGTCAGAAGGATAAGTTCCTCAAACCTACCGTTAAAGGATATTTGATATTTCGTATATGCCTGTAATTTAAAACTTAAAATGAAATTCAGAATTTGATATGATTTCGATAAACTTGAAAATGTTCTATATTTGACTCATTACAAGTTTGCAACAACGCTTAGTCAGAATGGTCTAGTCATATAAAATCATTCTTACAAATTTTCCAAAATCATTTTAAACCTGAATATATATATTTATCTAATAATATACATTTATATAGCTTTTCAGCTACTACTAAAGTATTTATTTTCAATTTTTTTACAACTTCATAGTTCTGACGTTCTAGCTAATTGCAACAAAAATAATATTTTATGTTATATCAAAAAGTGAAGAGTAAGCAGAGTAATTTGTAATGTTTTTTGCTTAGGACTGAGTTTTTGCTATGAGATAAATATCATGCATTCTTAAAAGCTGTGAATTTTCATGAAGTTAAACAATATTAATTACAGTATTTCATTTATAGATACTATTTTTCGGTCTGTAATTCTTCGCTCTGCCATTTATAACAATAAAATAATTCATGAAAATATATCTGGTAATGTAAATGAATCTGGAATTCATTTCCAGAAGAATTTTGTTACATTTATGCTTTTGTACACCTATGAAATATTTTGCTTTATAAAACGTTTCACAGTCATTTATGGAGCATTTCTTTAGATTTACCTCTCCAGTTTCTGTATCCGGGGTTTCTATTCGTTTGCATAAGCTGCAAGTAGAATTGAAACAGATAACGGTAAAAAATTTATAACTTTTTAATTTGCATTCTATAAAATCTTACCGATGTTTTCATCAAGAATTAATATTTTACTAAAAAATTTTTTAACCAAAGTGATACAATCCTGAAAATTTTGGAATAGAAAGCCAATATATTTTTGTTTACCTCCAAAGAATTTCGAGACTTTAAATATCGTAATTGTGGTTTTTTTTCTGTTTTCGCTTTTTTCAGTAATGTTGCGGAAATATTACAGTAAAATACACTTTTAACTTGAATTTTTTCGAATTCTTTATCGGATGAAATTCAAGTATTAAAAAATGCGTAAAATGGTGTTTTTCTTACTCTGTTGTATAAACCTACATGACGCGGAATCAGTGTAGGATGAGGATATTTTTTCAAGAAAAGAGGTATCAATTAGTGGATATTTAATCCTTTAATAGACAGATTTCAAATAAAAGATTACTTTTTCTAAAATGTTCATAATGAAAATTAATGTTAGTAAAGCTATAGACAAAATAAAAAGGTGTTCTTATGGAAATATGACATTATGATTGTCCTTTGAAACTTTCGAATTCTGCAGACCTGATCACAAAATATCTGATCACCAGTTTATCTACCCAAAATTCCTTTCGTATGTAAGATTTTTGCACAGTAGGCATGGTTAGATCACCGATTGTTTAAGTTCACTTGGTGAGAGAGGGACCAACATAAGTTTTGCTTCCTACATTTGACTACACTCTCATCTTGCATAGTCCGCATCTAATATCTTCTTCTAATTTTGATAAAGTGTGTTCGTTCCACAATGAAAACAAATTAAAAGACACCCGATATTGAATTGTATTGCTCTGGACGCTTCCTATCGGAGAAATTTTCAAGTAAGAAATTGAAGGTTAAAGTCGGCCATTTTAGTTAGGTTTCAATTGACAGAAACAAAACTAGAGATGCAAATGCACTTCGTTGACAAATTCAAATAAGGGGATATAAACGATGTGTGAAAAAAGGAAATTCCAGTTTCAGTTCAGTCTGACAAGGCTAAACTTATTCGAGGAAAAGAAGTACATTTATATTTTCCTGGAAGAGTAATAATCCATCCTTTTAATCCATAACTTTTTCTTCAGTTACGTCTTTCTCCTCGCTGGAAGTTCTTTTTAAGTTTCTGATGCCGAAAAACCACTGATTCTAAAAATTTGGATTTGACCTAAATTTTAAGATGGCATGCAATTTTACTATAGATGCCATAAAAAATATGTAATGCAAATTTTACGTGCACATAATCTGATATTTCGATTTTAGTTAAAGAATAACATCTTTGAGAAACTAATTTTTGAATTGAGAGTTGAACAGAATGAGTTTTCAATTTTGAAAATTCATTTCACTTTTCAAAGTCTCGGTTTTTTTACGTTTGGTATGGGGATATATGAAATCCTAAAATCTGTATTTTCAAGTAAACAAGAGTTTTGACGTTAATTACCGGAAAATGTTTTAGTCTTATTTGACAAATGTTCTTATAGAATTTTGATAACTGACTAGAGATGATTTAAGAAGTCGTCGTACTTCTTTGTTGTTGGTAGTTATACGTCATGCAAGTTCGTCTTAATGGAACATGAATTATTGAGGAAATCTTTCTACCACAAGAAATCATTCTGAATTAATGGATTGGGCAATTTTGATATGTTTCCTATGCAGCGACCTCATTCCAGAAAATATCATAAAAATGGCAACGAGTTGGTATTTTGTTGATGATAACTTATAAAGTTGTCCGACTTATATTATAATTTATTACCGAGATATCATTTTAAGACATTGGCAAGTAAGCATTTTCGGTTACAGTTTTTGAAAATAAATTGTTTCTAGGAAATAAATGAAATATTGTTTCGGTTTGCATTCAACATATTCTTGGCTTATGAAAAAAAAAGTCACATGATAATCTTTTAGATTTTGTATTTTGCGTTCATTCTATTTCTAGAAAGATCTTAAATTCAGTTATAGCTTAATTTTTAAATAGCTAAAAGTAGCTCTCAAAAGGTGTAGATTCCCTGAAGCACTGATTCTTCTATTAATTTTTTAGATCTTATCATTTCCAATTTTGTAAATAAAATATCCTCTCATGTTTCTGTAATTTTCCAAATATTTATTGTTAATCTATTATTATTGTTAATCTATTATTACTTTCATACTTTTTTGGGCATTTTTTTAAAGGATCCATGCATGACAGAAATAAACTGATAATTAAGAAAAATATTTGCAGAAAAAAACTCCCAAAAATTCTAATCAATATTTAAAAGAATATGCGATGCATTGCAAGTCTTCGTTAAAATTTTGCTTAGTGCTGTAAGATATCCTCCCACTTTCAACTTTTTTTACTCCCATAGCCTTTAAAAGTAGAAAGCATTCGTATTCTGTAAATAATGTTATCTATGAGTAGAAAGCATTCCGAATGTCTAACTGTTAAATGAAAGAGATAAAGGATTAGTGGAAACAACTACGACTTAAATGTGCTTGCTTCCCTGGCAATAGAAATGGCACTTGAACCAAAAAAATAACAATGTTTTGGGTCTCAAAACCCGTAGAAAATAAAGTTATCCTAAAAGACACTTTGAAAGTCACCGTTTCACAGCTATTTATATGATCTGTAAAATAAAAAGTAGGTGTCCAATTTTTATATAAGTTGGGCATTTTCAATCATACGCTTTGGCATTGAATTCAGAAACTTTTTTAAAGTACCTAACTATTCCAGAACTTATTTATCCTGAAAATTTGTACCAATATATAAACATTTTAAGGAAATTCAAATTTTTGAGGCATATAAACAAAATGATTCAAATAAGATGGATCGAGCATGAAGAGGCGACAATATACACCAAACTAAGCAAGTTTCATAATACGTAGTTTACCAGATTGCAGATGGAACATAAAGGCATTAGATAATGCTGACACATGAAGCAGGTGCTTCTTCTTCTTAGTATAACTGCTTTGTTGCTTGTCTATTGAAGAAGAAATACAAATGCATCGGGGACAGAGGAAACATAGGAGTGCTGATAATGCTAGTTAGGAGAGAGTGGGGTTCAACCGGGTACCCTTGATTCTGGCAATATTAGTTCTTCTTCATAGCGGACAGATACTGAATTACACTCTACTAGTCAAGAAAAAGGAACAGTATAGTGGCGTGTTGCAGCTGTTCAATTTACTGCGTCTGTGAAGGTTCATTTGTTTTAAGACGTCAACTCTCTAATGTTAGTTTGATTTTAAACTATCCTTACTTAGAAATCATTACAGTTTTAAAAAGTATATTTAGTCCAGCTTATTATACGTTTACTAAGGATTCAGACCCAATCAGACAATAAGGATTTACTCCAATAATTGCATGGTCCTATTTGGTTTTTTATAACCTCTGCATTCGGGGTAAAACAGGGTACTTCCAAGTGACGTAAGACCGGGATAGGAAGTATTGATGATTCCTCTGATTAAGACGATAGCACCGCATCAGACGTTGATTGCTTATATTTTAATGATGAATTTTCTAATTTAAATAAAAAAGAATGGTTAATTTATTGTAAAAACTGTCTTATCTGGGCCCACGAAAGTTGCAGTGGCCCGAAGGAAGAAGACAACTGCTTTCCATGTGAATTTTGTAACTATTACTCTTAAATTGTTTTATAAAATGAAATCGATTGCAACTCCTTTACTGAAAATCGAATTTTCGTAATTATGGTTTCCCATAACGTTAACATGTGTATCCGGTATTACCCCAATAGTCGGGTAGAACCAGAAGCCTGACTTTTATTTAATTTAAAAATCATTTATATAATCCAACGGGAGTGGTCTCCCCTAAACTTTCTCGTATGCTTCCCCCAAAAGGTGTTGTTTCCCTTCCCCCCGAATAGATAAAAAAATTCGAACCTACTGTAACCCAGAAACCAATGACTATCAGAAGGTTTTTCATTGTAGGTTATAGTGTTTGTAAATATTCAGGTAAAGAATCCAATTCAAAGAGATGCGTCCCAATTAAAGGCGTCTCGATTTCCACTCTTGCCGGCTCAATGACAAAGTGACCGAATGCTTCCGCGTGCACAGAGATCGCTACCAGTACGCATGCGCATGGAGAATCGAATTTTAAAAAATTGAATATGCAATTTGAACACCTCTTTTTTAACCGATTGAAATGAAATCTGGGCACAGATCTATAATTAAGGTTAACATTCGTGAGTTAGTTTCGTTTCGTGAGTTATTCCAAGTTTTATTTATCTAAGCCAAAGGGCTTTCGAGATACAATTTTTACAAGTATGCGATTATACAGACCAACAGACAGTCAACCGTTCGACGGATTTGGTCCAAAACTTGATACGGACCTACAATCATGACAATAAAACTGTGTACCAAATTTTATCCATCTAGCTGTTCAAGTTTTTGAGTTATAGTGTTCACATGAGCTCGGACATACAGACAGGCTTCCTGTAGACAGATTTTGTCCAAAATTTGACACAAACCTACAAATTATGTTTAAATACCACATACCGAATTTCATCCGCGTAGCTCTAATAGCTTTCGATTTATATTGTTCACAGACAGACATAATTCTAAAATTGTGTTTTTCGGATTCCGGGAGATCTAAGACGTGGAGATTCGACAAAATCTCGAGATTGAATTCTTTGACGATTACAATACTTTCTCTTTGTATACTTCGTATACGAGAAAGTAAAAAGTAATGAAACTTTGACTTTTCTGGAAAGATATATTGTACTCCGATAAACAATGACTATTTTAATAAGACTTGACAAGCTCTCTGTAGAATATTTTAGTTCCAGCAGGGCTTCGAACCCTAGCTACCCTGTTTTACCCTAAATCTTTTTTTGGGGGGGTTGCATTAATTGTTATATTTTAGACATTTCTATCAAATCTGTACAAATGCAAGTAAAATTTATGACATTTTTAGCTATTAAATGGTTTCTAAATGGCATAAGACAGATTTCCTTACAAATAAAAATTTA